>JAFEMH010006271.1:0-129938 GCA_022495995.1 Adenophora triphylla var. japonica | reverse complement strand
GTCGGCCCTTTGCCGATGCATTGGCCGATAAACCCGCTATTGGAGCCGATCTGACCGCTTCGTCCTCATGACGATCGACCCTTTGTAAGCCCGGCCAGTGCCGAGGTATTATAAATAAGGGGTGCCCGGCTCCCCATATTCCAACATAATTTCTCCGGGAAGAAGCAAGCCATACTTGCTTTAACCTTTATTTCCTCTTTTCCCTCTCGAATCGCCAAGATTCGACCTCCAAATCTTGCTACAATTGGTAAGACCCTCTTTTTAATATTCTTGTTCTTTATTATTGTCTTGATTATTATAGTTTGCATGCTTAATATATTTTAATTGCTTTATCTCTTGCTTATGCCATATATGCTAGATTTAGGGTTGTTTTAATATATTTAATTGTTCATAGAGGATGATCTAAGGTTTACGTCCAAAGAAACCCAATGGATCTAGGAACTATTTCTTTCCTTCCACCTTAGTTATAATTATCCCATGATCAACAATCCCCCAAGGATGAACGTTGATTAGTGCACCTTCCGAGGGCCTAACTCAAAGGTTCTAGGGTGTGATCATCAATAAATTCTTTCTCTCCCCTCCTCCTTATGCATGATCCCGCTTCTTCTATCTATTCCCGTAAACACCGCACACAACCAACACCCCACATGCTAGAAAGACCGATTCGTCGGGCAATAGGAGTGATAGCGTTTCTTCTTCTGTTGTAACTTGACCCCCGAACCCAATTAACTGTTTAGCCTTTTTTCAAAGCTTTGGGCTATATCAAAGTGGCGTGGCGACTCTCAAAATTTAAATTAATATTTTTAATATGGTTTAAATCGAGTGTCACTAAATGAATATCCCATTTCGATTCGACATTATATGATTAATTATTTGAAACTTCCGAATGCGCGTTGCATCGGGACGGGGTATTCACAGTGGCGACTCCGCTGGGGACTGTTTTGAAATTTTTTCAAACTAAGTGGGTCAGACTTTCGTTTTCCTTTGTGGTGTTGTATTGTGCTTTCTTTTTTATTTTCTTTACTCTTAACTGTTGCATTGCATGCATGCATTTCATGTAAATAAAAAATCTTTCTCTTTTTTTCTCTAAAAGGAATTAGATTTCTCTACCTCACACTACCACTAGAGTCCGTGTCACCTTTGCCACGAGACACCCTTTTACCCTTCGGAGAAGCCAAAGTGCGGGAAGTGTGGTGATCATGCTCTCCTCCACTTCCGAGTCTCGCTTGGCCATCCAGCTCATCCGGTGCGCTTCGGCTGCACGGTGGGAACCTAAAACCTAACCCTTGCGTCACCCACTTTTTAGGAATACACTCCATATGACCGGTTGGTTTGACTAGCTTTTTTATATAGACAATTAATGGGGTCTTTACGTTAAGTCACCACGAACCAATGATAAGTCAAGATCTATCGAGAGATTAAGAGCACTAAAAATTGATTTCCTTTTAAAGGACGTGCTATGTGAGGACGAGTTATTTATTGTTAAAAGATCTTGGCCTATCATTAGTTTGTAGTACTTTTCATAAAAATCACATTAATTGTCTATGCGAGAAGGTTAGTCGTTAGGATTCACCACTTTAGGATATCTAGTTAGTTGCGAAAAAGGGGATATCCCTTCCAACCTTTGTAGGACTAAAATGTACCAAGCTTTTGTAAATAAAATTTTTTTAAGCTAGTACCTTTGCATTGAGTCAACCCTCTCCTAAAACCGAGTCTTTTACGATACTTCCGCGAGCTAAGGTCGGGCCGCGTTCTTCATTCGACAATGACAACCTTGCCTCCATCAACTACTCAGCGCCTGCTTTGCCTGCAACCGGTTCTACACCGGTCACTTCAATGGAAGGTCTTGCCAACCTCGACTTCAATGACATTCCTTTGCTCTCTGCATGCCTACTTTGCCGGTTTGACCATGAGGGTTGAGAAACTTGAAGAAGCGAGAATCGCACTTTGAAGAACCACAATCAAGAGGCTGAAGGATCATTTTGTTGAGGAACTCGGTAAAAGGGGACATAAGGTTATCTTGATGGGGAATGAAGTAGTCGATGTTGAAGATGAAAGCTGTCAATACTCTAATCCCGCCAATCCCAATGCACCTACCTTCCCTCTACCCAACTATGTTCCAAGCAACTACAATAATGTTCCACCACCTTGTCATGTATGGGAGCTCAAGCAAGTCCAAAGGACCCTATCAACCTCCTGCAACACACCCAAGAACCACTTTGCTAATCTACCCCCTCCCACTTTACCCTTCAATTATTCCGGTCACCGTATCCCTACCTACTCCACCTCCCCTACCATTACTCAACCTCTGCCATGCGAGAACCCCAGCATTGCTACGAGACCCGCGTGTTAGCGTTGATTGAACAAGTGAAGGCATTGGCCAGGAGCAAATGGGAAAGCAAGGTGTGTCCCCACATCAGATGCTTAATCCGAGCAAGTTGCACCCCTACCTCAAGATTTCAAGATGCCCAAGATGGCTATGTTTGGAGGAGTCACTTGCCCAGACGCATTTGAAACGGTTATACGTTGGCAATGAGGGCTAAAGATTGTACACCCGAGCGAGATGGCAAGAATGTTCCATAGCACATTGGAAGGGCCGCTCTCCGTTGGTTTACGAAGTTGAATGAGGAGGAAAGGGACACATGGGACAAGGTTAGTAGGGTGTTCTACGAAAAGTATCAAGCAAACATGGATTGGCAAGTGAATAGGGCTGATTTGGAGCACACGCTTCAAAAGAATGGAGAGTCGATTTATGACTTCTACAAGCGTTGGAATGATAAGTTGAGCGAAATTCGGTATCCGCCCGAGGAGAATGAACAAAAACAGATTTTTTTTACAAGTGCTTGTTGCCGGACACAAGTTGGCGGTTGGTAATGGATACTTTCCCAATCTTAGGGAGATGGTGGATTCGGGCGTACGTTATGAAAGTGGCATCACCGGGATCACTCCACAGAAGGACCTTTGGGGCACATTTGTTAATAATTCGTTCCGCTATAGAGCTCCCGATACCGTAGCAAAGAAAAGAGCCGAGTGGGGCAAGTAAGTTATGTGCAAGGAGAAAATTTGCTTTGGATGTTCAAGGCTGTAATGAGGGGGAATAACAATGTTCACCGCGATAGAGATGTGTTTGACGATTTTGGAATGCCAATGGGCAAGGTTTTCGAAGTACTAGTAAAGAAGGGCTTGGTCAAGCAGCTTGAGAATTATGAACCGTTAAACCCAGAGAAGACTTAGATGCTTCCAAATCTTGCCACTACACACAAGTACAAGGGTCACACTGCTGATGCGCCTTCGGTTCAAGCGTTTGGTACAAGACTTGATTCGGCAAGGTAAGGTGGAGAAGCGAAGTCTCCAAACGTTGTGGGGAATCCTCTCCCTAACAACAAGATCCACATGGTGGAAGGTAATTTTATCGGCTTGGTAGAGATGGAAGATGCTTTTGAGAAGCTTGGGGCTATCAACGGAAGATGTATTCTCATTTGTTGTCGAGAAAGGGATTGTTCGTGCCAAATTTGTCCGAGTATCTTGGTTTTCGCTTTGAAGAGAGCGTGCGAAACTCATCATCGAAGGGAAGGTAGAAAATCCTAGTAAGATAGTTGGTAGTAACATTGCTATGGTAGAGAAAGACCTCATTTGATCCCGGTCGAATGCATTTGTGACGGACGGTGAGGCGGTTGTGTCCGGTTTGTAATTCGAGTTCAATTTATAAAGAATTTTCTTGTTATATCTTTGTCTTTTGAGCTGTCTAGAGAAGTTGCCTCGTTAAATGGTAGTTATGTGGAAGAGAGTCCTAAACCTCTCTCGTTGGCTGAAATTCACGCGAAGTATCGATATGGAGAAGAATGGGGTTAGTCTACTCACGAGGTGCGGAAAGGTGTATCAACCAGAAGATAAAGGGGCGAAGAAAGTGTTTGGTCAGAAAACTGAAATAGTAAATCACTGATAAAGAAGACCCTATCCTCACGCAGTGAAGCTAACTCAAGCCAATATATCCTTATGGTCCTTGCTAACATCCTCATATGCCCGTAGGATGATGTTGGAGCAGAATCTCATTGCAACTTTGGTGCCGTCGATACAAAGCCGAGAAGATGTAACATGCAGATGATCGGCAACATACACTTTGGGAATATCATTACATTTTCGAGTTGGACATGCCGGAGTTTGGATCGGATCATAATGAACCACTGCACATCACTATTGAAGTCAACGGAAAGAGGTTGCCACGTATTTTTATAGACAACGGTTCTGCGGTGAACATCTTGCCTTCCGGGATGATGGACGTCCTTGATCTAAGTCCCAGATTTGAGACCTTCGGTTCATTCCGTGCGAGATACGATTCTACTAGCCGGTCGGTGTTGGGAATAATCGGTTTGCCCCTTACTTGCGGGACCACTACTATGATTCTTGAGTTTCAAGTCATAGACATACCTTCCACCTTCACCATGCTGCTGGGTAGGCCATGGTTGCATCAGATGAATGGAGTCCCCTCCTCATTGCATCAATGTGTGAAATTCCAGTCGGGCGATCAGGTGACAGTTATTTACAGCGATCTGGTAACATCTCAAGGAACAACTGGGGGAAAGCCGGTCCTACAGATTCAGCACGAAGAGGGTAGTTCTATGTTCAGCGGTTTTCAGCTAATAGCACAAGCACAAGTTTGCGCGGTAGATCTCACAAAGACATCAGACAGAGTACGGCCGGCTATAAGAATGATGAGAAACATGGGATTTGTACCAGGACTGGGGCTTGGCAGGCATCTCCAAGGACCCACGAAAATAGTGGAGGCTATCGATCACCGCAGCTACCAGGGTCTAGGCTACGTTCTTACTCCCGAAGATAAAGCCGAGATGGAAAGAATTGAATACATCAAAAGGGTGAAGCTGCCCTACCAGCAGCGAGAGATGAGGCCATACCGTCTTTCCCTCAACAGTTACTTTGTCAAGGAGGGTGAAGAATTCTCTTGCATGGAGTTTAGTGAGCCGTGGTTTGATCATACAGGCAGGCTACAGAAGGGTTTTGAAATTTTCAGGGATACAGAAGTTGATAGGTCGAAGGCTGAAGACGGTTCTCATGGATCCACGTCAGAAGAGAGGCAAGGTTGTCACAGTCCAGAGCCGATACGTCATCAAGACCGAAGATGGGTTGGCCGATCAGCTAGGGCAGGTATCTTTGGATGAGCCGATGATTGAGGACATTACGGTTTCGAAGGATGCGAGAAGAGTGGGATGGTGAGAACTGTTGCAGCATTTGGGGAATGTCGAATATAGAAGACGATATGGTTGCGATCATTGGGCGAAATGGCGGATGATACGGATCCGGGGCGTTGGTGACACCCATGGTTGGAAAAATGAAGAATTGGTGCGTATTTGGCGGACCCGTAGCCACGAAGGAATACATGGTTGAAGGCTGGGTGATGCCTCCTCTTGTCGAGTCTCCCACTGATTCCCCCAAGTCCTCTGTTTCTTGAGTCGTCCTGTTTTGTTTGAGTCGATGTGTTTTCTTTTGAGTTTGAGTCGTCTTCCAAGTTGATGACCTCACGTCGAGAAGACTATGAGTTAGTTGCAAATGTTGTTTTCCCTTTCGCTATGAATGAAAATCTAGATCTTTCCAAGTATCCCCTCATAGCCAATCTTCTTAATGATAAATTAACTAAAAATAATGCTCAACTTAATCAAATTAACTTAGTTAATAATGACTCATTAGAAGAGAAGCGGACACACTAAACAATGAATACATAAAAGAAGTTTCTAAGCAAGTTATCAATCAAAAGGAAGGTCGGGCCCAAGGCCGATGAGGTGTTATCACGTATTAATTTGGGAACGGAAGAAGAGCGAGGAGACACGGATTGGAAGTTTCTTCGAAGGGCTGAAAGGGAAGCGTTGATTGAGCTGCTTAAGGAGTATTCGGATGTGTTCGCATGGTCATACAAGGATATGCCGGAGGCTGGATAACTCGATAGTAGAGCACGAGAATACCGCGACACCGGATGCCAAGCACATCAAGCGAACGTGCGTCGCATTAAGCGAGAATGGTCTCTACAAGTTAAAGAAGAGATAGAGAAGCTCCTCCGAGTGGGTTTTATCAGAGTTATTGAATATCCGACGTGGCTATCTAATATTGTGACGGTCAGTAAATCGAATGGCAAGGTTAGAGTTTGTGTTGACTTCCGTGATCTCAACAAGGCTAGCCCGAAGGACGACTTCCCACTGCCCAATATCGATATGCTAGTAGACGCCACTGCTCACTACGAGGTCAAGTCTTTTGTAGATGGTTTCGCGGGATATAATCAGATCAAGATGGCAGAGGCGGACCAAGAGAAGACGGCTTTTACTACACCTTGGGGAACATACTGTTACACTGTAATGCCATTCGGATTGAAGAATGCAGGGGCTACATACCAGAGGGCGGTCACAGCATTATTCCATGACATGATCCACAAGGAGATTGAGGTGTATGTCGACGATATGATCATTCATTCCAAGGGGTCAGAAGGTCAGCACTTTATTGACTTAAGGAAGTTCTTCGACAGGCTGCGTGAGCACGCAATGCGTCTGAATCCTGCCAAGTGTACATTTGGAGTTATTCGAGGAAAGGTCCTGGGCTACATGGTCACTGAACGAGGGATTGAGGCAGACCCAAGAAAAATTCAAGCCATCATGGAGATGAAGCCACCACGCACAGAAAAGGAAGTCAAGGGATTCATGGGACGGTTACAGTACATCAGCCGCTTCATTAATCAATTAACTACCATGTGTGAGCCGATCTTCAGACTGATGAAGAAGACCGCAAGCATAGATTGGGACTGGAAATGTCAAGAAGCCTTTGAGGAAATCAAGAGATACTTGGTCAATCCCCCTATCCTTCGCCCCCCACATTCGGAGAAACCATTGCTATTGTACCTAACAGTAACCGATACGGCCGTTGGGGCTATGCTGGCGCAAGAAGCCAAGGACTCTCGGGTAGAGAACGCCGTTTATTTTGTTAGTCGAAAGTTGCAAGGGAGTGAGCTAAATTACTCAGCATTGGAAAAGACCTGCACCGGGCTAGTTTGGGTGGTTAATAAGCTCAAGCATTACTTGTCAGCACACCCGATTCTGCTAGTATCGAAGATGGACCCCATTAAGTATTTGTTTGACAAACCTTCTCTGTCCATGAGATTAGCCAAGTGGTCGGTATTTCTGGGGGAATTCGATATCACCTATGTGCCGAGAAAAGCAGTTAAAGGGAGAGCCATGGCAGATCATTTAGCAGAATTTCCAAGTACAGAAGAACAGGGGCTTGAACCGGAATTTCCAGACGAGGGGATTTGTAGCATTGATACGGAAGAGAGATGGCAACTATTCTTTGATGGGGCCGCGAACAAGAGGGGCAGCGGAGTAGGAATCCTTTTGGTCGATCCCAAAGATGAGCACACCCCCATCGCCATCAAGCTGAATTTTACAACCACCAATAACGCGGCTGAATACGAGGCATGCATAGCCGGTTTAGAAGCAGCCTTGGAGCGTAATGTAAAGGAGTTGGAGGTATATGGAGACTCAGCTTTAATTATCAATCAGACGTCTAAGAAGTGGAAGACCGTTGATCCCTACTTGCAACAGTATCAGACTCATATGGAAGAGCTTGTCAAGCAATTCAAGGAAGTGACATTCCATTATCTACCCAGAGACAGAAATAGATTTGCCGACGCCTTAGCTACACTGGCTTCTTTGGTTGAGATCCCTCACGGAATGTCTGTAAAACCATTCAGAGTTGGCCGAAGAGAGAATCCCGCTTACTGCTATGAAGCCTCCTGTTGCGAGATTCAAGGCGGCGTCGAGGAGAATAAGGATCCGTGGTACGCACAGATTTATGAGTATCTCAAGAAGGGTAATGTGTCCTTTCTAGGTGACGTGAAAGCCAAAAGTTTGCAGGCATTGAAGCGATTGGCCGGACAGTTTGTTCTACTAGATGATATGTTGTACAAAAGACACTACGATGGTCTCCTGTTACTCTGTGTAGACGCGAAACGAGCAGAAGTGATCATGGAAGAAGTACACGACGGTTTGTGCGGTCCACACATGAATGCTAGAATGTTGAGACAGAAAATCACACGGTTGGGTTATTATTGGGTCACTATAGAAGCCGACTGCATCCAGTTTGTGCGGAAATGTCCCAAATGCCAATTGTGTTCCAATTTGAACCATGTACCCCCTCACGAGTTGTACAGCATGGTAACCCCTTGGCCATTTGCGACATGGGGGATTGATGTGATTGGCAAGATTACACCGCCGGGAAGCAATGGGCATTGTTTTGTACTAGTCAGCGTGGATTACTTCACCAAGTGGATCGAGGCAAAATCTTACAAGGTGTTGACTTCCAAAAAGGTGGCGCAGTTCATTAAGGAGGACATCATGTGCAGATATGGAGTACCAAACGAGGTTATCTCGGACAACGGGTCCCACTTCGGCGGAGATTGTGACAGATTACTGGCAGAGTTCAAGATCACCCGGCACAAGTCTTCCCCTTATAGGCCTCGGACCAACGGAGCGATCGAGCGGCTAATAAAACGATTGAGCGAGATAATCAGGAAAGACAGCAATTCGAGGTAGGGGCGCCCGAGAAACTACCATTGGCACTTTGGGGATATAGAACTTCCGTTCGTACGGCTACGAGCGAAACTCCTTTTGCTCTGACATATGGGATGGAGCGGTACTCCCGGTTGAGTTGGAAGTCCCGTCTTTGAGAATTTTATTAGAGAATCAAGTAGCGAAGTTGAATGGCTCCGCGGCCGATATGATCGATTGGCCACACTTGATGAGCGTAGACTCAAAGCCATGGAACACATCCGTGCCTATCGAGACGGACAGCAAGGCAGGCTTTCAAACAAAAGGTGCAGCCCTTAGAGCATTAAGGAAGGTGATTTGGTTTTGAAGCAGCAACTTCCCAACAAGTTCAATCCTCTTGGGAAGTGGGCCCCTACATGGACCGGCCCGTATGTGATCAAGAAGATATTTTCGGGTGGAGCAGTTAAAATGGCAGATTTGGATGGCAACGAATTCAAGGAGCCCACCCAACCTCGGCAAGCTCGACGCTACTATGATTAAGCTCTTCCTCCCCTCTAAATAAAAAAAAAAAAAAAAAAAAAAAAAAAAAACGCAAAAAGAAGCCCGCTAGATTGAAAACCCGCAAAGGGCGGTCTAGCAATAAAAGAAAGGGTGCGTTCAAAGCTCGCTAGATTGAAAACCCGTAAAGGGCGGTCTAGGCAAAAGTTAGAGCAAAAATAAAATAAAAATTGTCCCGCTTCTATCTTCCCTTTCTAAAAACAGTAGCTTGATGAAAATGAACTACGACGACCTGAGCCCCTTGGTTCTCATTGTAAAAGGGGAACGTAGGCAGCCTTAATCGGCGCGGTCCAAAAAATAAATAAAAATCCAATCTGTTTTTACTAAAGCAATAAACCTTTTTTTCGTTCCCACAATCAATGCATGATTACACTTATTTGATGAGTCCAAGCTCGACTATACTATTGACTAAATAACTTGCAAAGAAACTAAAAAATTAAAAGACAAAATAAATAACTAATGTGTCCGCATATGACTGTGGGTGGATACTCGGACATATAAGGTCTACTCCTTGGCACTAGGCCCCTCATCTCCGTCTCTCTTCTTGGCAGCTCGTCGAGTCGGTTTCTTCTTACTCTCTCTCTTAAAATAAGGCAAATACTTCTTCTTCAATGGGGGAACCTCCTCGATCGCCTTACCCTTCAACTTCCGCTCCATCCTCTTAGGAGGATTCTCCTCCACTGCGTCTAGAGAAATCCCCAAAGCCTCCTTGTCTCTGAGAAAACGGCTCGAAGATATGTTAGGGACCAATCTCCGTCTCAAGTCATACAAAGTCTCCCTCATCGGTCCCAAATTCTCTTCATACCATGTCAAATAAGCATGTGACAAATGAGTGCTAAGGGTCCGCTGCGCAAGATAGACTCGTGGCATCCCATGAGAACTCCATAAGCTCACCATCAAAACTGAAACACCAACGTCCATTGGAAGGACTTTGGCAGAATCATCAAACTCAGAAGTGCCCCAAGTTGGAGGACGGACCTGCTCCATACCATATTGCCGAAGTACTCGCTCTGCATAATAAAAGGTGGTAGTCTCGAAAGCTGGTACACGGATCAGGCATTGCCCAAGCTGAAGGCTCCGAATGAAAGAAAGGCCCCAATGCTGTATTCGCCAATGAATCCTGTCAGTATCCACCTCCGCCAAATACATCTTCCACTCCCTTTCTGACAGGTTGGAAAGCGGATCAATCTTCCTTCTACAACCATGAAACCAAGGCCTAGCACTCGAAGGGGGAATCTCTAGAACAAAAAGTCGGTCCTCGAGCCACGTGGTCAGTAGTTTGGCACTGCCCCTAGTCATAAGCGGAGCACCCCTAGCTATCTGAGATATGCCATGAAGCGTCTCGCCCAAAAGAACCGGAATAATGCTCCTCCCCGAACGGGCCTGATCAACCATATCCAAGCACCCACTGGTAGCTACACCCACATAAGGAGAAAACAGAACCTTGGAAAATAAGCAGAGGGCCAGGCAATCCAAGGCAAAATCTGAGTCAAAGTCATCACCATGGGCAAATCTCCCCGGCAAATCACAGATATCTATGTCTACACCTTCAACCAAACCTCTAGCCACAGCTGTAGGCAGGTGCAGAAATTTGGCCACCCTCGTCACCAACGGAACTCTATCCTGTGGAACCGCTATCAAACTAACATCATCCCCTCCACACAAAGCAAGAAAATCCTCGTAGGTGGGTGTAATCTCGTTGTAAGAGAAGTTGAAAACATGATTGGACTCATCCCAAAAGGCAGCGGCAGCATGTAAAAGATTCCAATTGGGATGCATGGGCAAAAGGGACCAAACACACTTCACCCCAAAGCGTTTATCAAAAGCGTGGCGAGCAGAACGAGGTACCTTGGATACCCAAACGGTCAAATCACTCTCAAAATTGTTTTGTTTTTCTATCAAGACGGAGGGATGAGAATTCATGGCTGTCCTGAACAAAAGAAAAAACAACAGGAAGAAAGGGGCAGAACAGTACGAAAGAAGAGAGAAAATTATGTCCTATGATTGGCTGACAAAGGGAATTATTTATAGGTTTTTGGGTATCAAAATCCGGGCAGGAAAAGGACAGTAAGGGAATCCGTGCAGGGATTGGAGGGCCGATCGGCCCCTTCCAGGAAGACCAACCGCCGCCTTTATAGTGAAAGGCCGATCGGACCTTTAATTTTGGGCCGATCGGACCTTTAATTTTGGGCCGATCGACCCTTTAATCCCCCAACTTCAAAAAAGCTGCTGCAGCGAGTTCAAGGCCCCACCTTTAGTTCTTTTATTTTATTTCTTTATTACTATTGTTTTCTTTTTTCAATTTTTTACTTTACTTTACTTTATTTTATTTTTATTTTTGTCCTCATTTTGTCCAATGCAGTGTACAAAAATAGATAAAGTCCAAAAATAGAAATGTACATAAATGGAAAAGATTAACTTTTATATTTAATCCATAAAATAGTACATAGATTAGATGCATACAGTGAGTCAGCATAAAATCTAGAGTCTGCTCCTATTTTTTCCTAACAGGTACTACATAAAAAATATATAAAAGCCCTAATGACCCCTACGGGAAGTCGAGGCACGTCCGCGAGAAAATCCGGATGTCGAGCTACCATCACCCTGGAATCGCTGTCTCCCCTGTGCCGGGTCCACATCTACCGACCTCCGAGATTGGCAAGAAAGCGCCGCCACAGCACTCCTCAAAAGGCGGGTCAGTACATTACTGTGCCTCACTGACCTCACATAAGACTCCCGAGTGACCTGAAAAATCAAAGGGCGAGAGTTACATCACAGCTAAAGTATAAAGTACCAGTATATAAAGAGGAAAGATAAAAGGCATACCCCGCCAGCGCCACCGGGAGGAAGATGATCACCCCCAACCTCGTCAGCCTCTGTGGGTGTCAAGTCAACTCGCACCTCCCCGTCAGCCATGTGCACATAGAAGTGGTCAGGAAAGGGGGGCATATCTACTATCTCAGGAGGTGGAGCAGCCATCTGCTCAGGAATAACTGGATCCTGCTCCCCCATACCAGCAGCTTGAGCCTCCGCAGCAGCCCGTCGCACCACCTGCGGTGATCTCAGATAAAGATCTACGAAATCTACATATGGCATGTCAAGGCGGAAATGATGAGCAGGGACCCCATATAGATACTCCATCCTCCTCGGCAGCCGGTCCGGATACCACATATTCTTGGGAGGATGCTGTGGCGCATAAAGAGGAGCCCAAGAATGATGCTGTCTCGACACTCGCTCGCCCAGATACATCTCGTCGGCAAGCAATCCAACCAGCAGTCGGCGGGAAGCAGTAACGTCTCGAACAGCACCAACAGCCTCAGAAGCCTCGGGGGTCCAAGGGAAGAGTAAAAGCTCAGGTCTACTGGGACCATCAAACACAGCCCTCAAATCAGATTCCCGAACTGTCTTCGGATATCCCTCAACCCGGTTCTCCTTCCTCCAGTACCGCAGGACGGGCACATCCCGAGTCTGGTCCCGTAGGGTGAACGGCGCAATGCCAAAGATCTCATAAACCCAAGCCTGCAAAAGACAGAAAAGCAGATAGTTAGGACAGAAAAAACAAGTGACAAGTAAAGTGTAATAAAAGTGACAAGAGCCAGCATACCTCCAGCACAAAGTGGAAAGCATCGAAAGAAGAGGTGTTGGACCTCGAGACAGTGTCAAGGGCCCGATACAGCTCAGCCAAGCCGGCCCCACCCCAAGAAATATGCCGCACTAAGTCCAAGTCGGACAAGGCGCCCAATAAAGAGAATCGGCATACCGGGCCCGAGTTGGGAAAGAGAGCCACTGATAAACCATACCAGAGGAATCCCCGGACAAGTGCGTCCATCCCATACTGACCGACTCTGTATCGATCAATGGCAGTCTCTACAAGCCTGTACAGCTTCCCCGCGTCAACACCGAAATTCCTGCTCGGGCCGACGCTAGCACCAAACAGCTGAACCTGACGAGCCTTGTCAGAATGCAAAGACTCGTCAAAGGGCAACACTACATCCGTAAACCTCAACCCGGTGAGGACGGCAAAGTCAGTAGGAGTGATCGTAGCCTCACCCCAACTCAGATGGAAAGTATGTGTCGTGTCCCACCAGAACTCACGACACACCTTCACCACCGCATTACACTTCCGGGTCTGACCCATCAGTGCAACCATGTCAAAAAAGGGGCCCAAGCCCAAATTCCACACCATCTCGCGAGGACCACCCTCACCGGCCGGCAACAACGCCCACAGCTCACCAACCGCCTTAAGGGAACTACGTCCCTTCATCTTCTTCATCTGCAGGTAAACACAGCACAGGTATGTGTCAGTACTCGCATTTTAAATAAAAATAATTTGCACATGTATTCAATTATTGTTGTTAAATAAATTGTACCTTCATCCCGACGCGGGATCGGAGACCAGTGGACCCATGAAAATTCAGACCCGCATAAAAGTCCGCCTGGTTGTGCAGTAAAAAGAACAGCCTCGAGGGCCGATAGTTACGCGAAGCTCGCCGTCTCCTAGCCTCGGCATTCCCGCCGGCGTCACTCCGATCACTATCCCCGGCATCAACATCCACCTCCTCCTCATCATCATCACCACCACCATTCCCGCCATTACCACCATGGCCGCCACCACCGTTGCCGCCATAACCGCCGCCATCACCACCACCATTCCCGCCATTACCACCATGGCCGCCACCACCGTTGCCGCCATAACCGCCGCCATCACCACCATGGCTGCCGCCGCCAGCTCCACCATAACCGCCACCATGGCTGCCACCTCCATAACCACCAAAACCACCACCAAAACCACCACCCAAATCACCCCTAAAACTGCCAGAGCCGTGGCTTCCCCCAGCACCATGGCCACTAGCCCCTACTCCTCCACCATAACCATGAAGATCACCCATGCCGCCGGTATATGAACCTAATGGCTGATAATCCGGGCAATTCATCATGGAAATTACATCATCCACCCAATCTGGAGGATTCATGGCGAGTTTCTGCACAAATCAAGGGAACAAAAACAATTTTTCCGGCGAGAAAACCTCCAAGAACTCGGCAGCAAGGAAAATTCCAGAGAAGAAGAAGAAGGTGTGTTGGAGAAGAAGAGTTCGTGACTCTTAAGGCCGATCGGCCGCTTTTTTAGCCAATGGGAGTCAAGGGCCGATCGGCCCTCCCATTTTGTGTTTCTTTGCCTGATCCAACGGCCAGGATCCCCTCCTGGTGACCCCAATCCTTGCCAAAAGGCCCCAGCCAATCAGGGCATAGGGCCGATCGGCCCTTCAATCTCCTCACCTGACGCGTGTCCTCCTCGGTCAGAGGGAGTTGACTGGTAATCAATGCCCCTCCTTCCCGAGGAACTTCTCCCCTTTTCAAAAAAAATTCTCCCCCTTTTTTCAAAATTCCCCTATTTCAAAAAAAATATAACCGTTTTTTTAACCCCTTTTTTAAATAATTCTTTTTTATCTTTTATTTACTTCATAAAATTCCAAACTTTTTTGTTTAATTAATATTTTTTCGGGGTGACTCCCGTAAAGAGTCAAAAGCTTAGTTTTTTCCCACACAGTCCTTTCACACATTTTTCAAAAAAAAGAAAATGTCAAGACTACACTGCTTGAATTTTCCTTTCCACATTTTTTCAAAAGAAAATGTCAAGACTACACTGCTTGAATTTTCCTTTCCACATTTTTCAAAAGAAAATGTCAAGACTACACTGCTTGAATTTTCCTTTCCACATTTTTCAAAAGAAAATGTCAAGACTACACTGCTTGAATTTTCCTTTCCACATTTTTCAAAAGAAAATGTCAAGACTACACTGCTTGAATTTTCCTTTCCACATTTTCAAAAAGAAAATGTCAAGACTACTGCTTGCTTGAATTTTCCTTTCCACATTTTTCAAAAAAGAAAATGTCAAGACTACACTTTGCTTGAATTTTCCTTTCCACATTTTCAAAAGAAAATGTCAAGACTACACTGCTTGAATTTTCCTTTCCACATATTTTCAAAAGAAAATGTCAAGACTACACTGCTTGAATTTCCTTTTCACATATTTTCTCTCGGAAAAATCAAGACTACACTTCTTGAATTTCCTTTTTTGAACTACGACTTGGCTTGATTCCTTTTGGGATACGTAGGTAGCCCGGCGTGGGTCCCGGCCGCTTGACCTACCTGGTCATCTTTTTTGCGACTCGAGACCGAGTCCCAACCTCACCTTCAAGATCATTTTCCTTACCTCCACGAAATCCCTTTTTCGGGACGGATCCTTTCTTTTATCGTCGACCCCACTTGTCTTACAAGAAGCGTCGCCGAGGGGCTCTTGTTAGTACTGGTCCGAAAAAAGGTATTCCAAATACAGCCCGGTTAATTAATAAAAAGCCCTAAAGAAACCTAACCCTAAAAAAGTCATTAATTTCTTCCGTCTTTGCGCCGTCCTTTGTCGGCTTGGAAAGGACGCCGGTTGGAAGAGCCGATCGGCCCTTTGCCCGTGCATTGGCCGATCGACCCTTTATTTAGAGCCGATCGACCCTTCCATCCTAGGGCCGATCGACCCTTTATAAGCCCGGCCAGTACCGAGGTATTATAAATAGGGGTGCAGGCTCCCATATTCCCAACATAATTTCTCAGGGAGAAGCAAGCCATACTTGCTTTAACCTTTATTTCCTCTTTTCCTCTCGAATCGCCAAGATTCGACCTCCAAGTCTTGCTACAATTGGTAAGACCCTCTTTTTAATATTCTTGTTCTTTATTATTGTCTTTATTATTATTGTTTGCATGCTTAATATATTTTAATTGCTTTATCTCTTGCTTATGCCATATATGCTAGATTTAGGGTTGTTTTAATATATTTAATTGTTCATAGCCGAGGATGATCTAAGGTTTCGTCCAAAGAAACCCAATGGATCTAGGAACTATTTCTTTCCTTCCACCTTAGTTATAATTATCCCATGATCAACAATCCCCCAAGGATGAACGTTGATTAGTGCACCTTCCGAGGGCCTAACTCAAAGGTTCTAGGGTGTGATCATCAATAAATTCTTTCTCTCCCCTCCTCCTTATGCATGATCCCGCTTCTTCTATCTATTCCCGTAAACACCGCACACAACCAACACCCCACATGCTAGAAAGACCGATTCGTCGGGCAATAGGAGTGATAGCATTTCTTCTCCTGTTGTAACTTGACCCCCGAACCCAATTAACTGTTTAGCCTTTTTTCAAAGCTTTGGGCTATATCAAAGTGGCGTGGCGACTCTCAAAATTTAAATTAATATTTTTAATATGGTTTAAATCGAGTGTCACTAAATGAATATCCCATTTCGATCTGACATTATATAATTAATTATTTCAAACTTCCGAATGCGCGTTGCATCGGGACGGGGTATTCACAGTACTAAAGACAAATGCACTGTTAAAGATAAAAACAATAAAGTCATCCTAACTGGATCAAGAAAAGGAAATCTCTATTGCTTGAACTTAGAGATTGTGGAAACTTCAAATGCTCACTGCCTTCTGTCTTTCAATCAATCTGATATGTCATGGCTATGGCACAAGAGATTGGCTCACCTCAATCACAAAACCATTTCCAAGCTTGCAAGTTCCAATCTTGTCAGAGGTCTACCAAAGATCCCATTCAAAAAGGATAAACTTTGCAAAGCATGCCAATGTGGGAAGCAAAAGAAATCTTCATTCAAACCCAAGACCAAGTTGGACACCTCAAGACCTATTGAACTGCTTCATATGAATCTTTTTGGACCCATAAGAACTAGATCTTTAGGAGGAAAAAGATACTCCCTAGTTGTTGTTGATGATTTCACAAGATTCACTTGGATCATTCTTCTTGAATCCAAAAGTGACACCCTTAATTTGTACGATAAAGCTATTCAATAAAATTCAAAATCAAAAAGGGACATCCATCATCAAGATCAGATCTGATCATGGGAAAGAATTTGAGAACACTGGAGTGGAAGAATATTGTGATTCAAAAGGCATAGATCACAACTTTTCAGCCCCAAGAACTCCACAGCAAAATGGTGTTGCGAAAGGAAAAACAGAACAATCGTGAGGCGGCAAAAACAATCTTTGTCGAGAACATAATCTCCCAAAATATTTTTGGGGTGAAGGCATTACTCTGCTTTGTGTATGTTCAAAACAAAACCACGATCAACAAATTTCACAAGAAGACTCCATATGAATTATGGAACAACAAAGTCCCTACCATTTCCTACTTTCACGGCTTTGGAAGTAGATGCTTCATTCACAACAATGGCAAGAACAATTTGGACAAATTTGACTCCAAAAGTGATGAAGGAATTTTTCTTGGATACTCTAACACAAGCAAAGCTTATAGAGTGTACAACAAAAGAAGACTTGTTGTGGAAGAATCTATTCATGTTGACTTTGATGAAAACAATGTTCAAAGTATAAGCTGAATTATGTGATTTTGATGAAGGATTGGGAAATCTAGATAATCTCCCTGAATCATCCCCATTCTTGATTCAACTATTCTCGGAGTCATGAACAAGATTCATCAAACCTTCCATACATGGTTCCAAGAAATTCATCGTGACCATCCTATGCCGGACGGCCATCAACCATCCCACTCTCATCAACAACCAATCAAGCCAACAAAGTCAACGGCAATCTCTCCCACCTACAATCCAATGGATGAGGAAGAAAATATTCAAATAAATAGTCATCCCTTGGTGATCTTCCTCAAAATCCTCACTTAGGCGACGACTGACCCTTAGGCGACGGTCATCTCAATTCCTCATCTAATCCATCTTCTAACCTCCTTCCATCTTCATCCAATAATCCTCCTTCTCCTCTCAAAACCAATGATGAAACCACAATTACCCATATCATTCCACCCAATAAAGATCTTTACATCGGCCTTCAAATTGATAAAACCCCAGATTCGAGACAACATTCCTTTTCTCATGAGTGCATTCATATCCCAAGTGGAACCAAAGAAGATAAATGAAGCACTCCAAGATCTTTGGCTGGATTGAAGCCATGGAAGAAGAAGCTGGGCAGTTTGAAAGAAACGAAAGTATGGTAACTTGTTCCTAAACCAAGAAATCAAGCGTGATTGGAACAAGATGGGTTTTTAGAAACAAGATGAATGAAGAAGGTGTTGTAATTAGAAACAAGGCCGGGCGGTTGCTCAAGGTTATAGACAAGAAGAAGGCATTGACTATGATGAGACCTTTGCACTGTTGCAAGACTTGAAGCTATAAGGCTATTTCTTGCCTATACTTCATTCAAGAAGATGAAAGTTTTTCGAGATGGATGTCAAGAGTGCATTTCTAAATGGAGTTTTAAATGAAAAAGTGTTTGTATCTCGGCCCCCTGGTTTTGAGCATCCAAAATTCACGATCATGTATTCAAAGTGAACAAAGCATTGTATGGGCTTAAACAAGCACCTAGAGCTTGGTATGACACCCTATCTAGATATCTTCTTGGAAAAGGATTCACCAAAGGACATATTGATAACACGTTGTTTATCAAAAAATATGGAGATGATCGGTTGCTCATCCAAGTCTATGTTGATGACATAATCTTTGGCTCATCAAATGAGAACTTGTCTTGTTTGAATTTGGAGATATCATGAAGGATCGGTTTGAAATGAGCATGATTGGTGAGCTCACCTTCTTCCTAGGCCTTCAAGTCAAGCAAATGAAGGAAGGAATCTTCATCAACCAAGCCAAATACTCAAGGGAAATGATCAAAAAGTTTGACATGCAAGCTGCATCCCCTGCTAAAACTCCTTGTCAACCACAACCAAGCTTCATGCCGATCAAGATGGTCAAAGTGTAAACCCAACACTTTACGAAGCTACATAGGATCTCTCCTATATCGACGGCTTCAAGACCCGGACATAATGTTTAGTGTATGTCTATGTGCTAGGTTTCAAGCTAATCCCAAAGAATCTCATCTCTCATTTGTCAAGAGAATTTTGAGATATATCAAAGGAACCCACGATTTTGGCCTATGGTATCCCACTTTGAATCCCCATTCTCCCTAGTTGGATTCACGACTACGACTATGCGGGGTGCAATCTAGACGAGAAAATCCACTAGTGGTGGATGCCGGTTTGTTGGATCAAGGATTATCTCATGGTCAAGCAAAAAGCAAACCTCGGTTGCAACCTCGGCTAGCGAAATTTGAGTACATTCTTTGCGAGGCTTGTGTTGTTCACAAATTCTCTACCTTAAAAGTCAACTTCAAGACTTTGAAATTGAATTATCAAACATTCCCATCTTACGTGACAACTCAAGTACCATTGCTATGACAGAAAATCCTGTCCAACATTCAAAAACCAAGCACATTGAAGTCGGGCATCATTTCATCGGAGATCATGTTGAAAAGGGAATATCAACCTTGCAAAAGTTTGCACTGAGAACAATGTCTCTGATATTCTCACAAAAGCCATGGATGAAAAAAGATTTGAACTATTAAGAGCCATGCTTGGGATGATTAATATGCCAAAATAAAAGGGGTGTTCTTTTTAAATAAAAGAGGATTACAAACAGAGTAATGCTATCACAATGTTGCCTGATAGCTATTACATCACACACATTCCTAACAAGCCATCCGACGGCTATCATTCCAAAAGCCTTGAAAACCAAAAACAACAAAAACTTACAACAAAAACATACAAATAACCCATCAAATTCTTCTCTCTCATCTCAACTTACCCAACAAAAACTTCATTCAAACCAAACAAATCTCAGATCCACTCTTTTCTCTTCAATCCTTCTCCTCTGCTGTCAGACATTCTTTGGAAATGTCACAGTCTCCCAGAACCCTCCACCGGCACTCATTCCTTCATTTCTAGCTTCCTGAGTTGATTGCAAGGTTTGTTGGTACCTCTGCAACCACTTGGGTGCCTCTCCAAGAAAGGATCAATGGAAGTAGTGAATATTGGAGAGAAGGACTTGCTCTTCTAGGCCACCACTCTTCAAGCTTGGATCATATGGCTGAAGCAATCCCTCCATTGGAGTAACAAAGCTAAATTCTCCTGAAAAAGAACCATTCCTGTGATTGCAAATGGTTGACCAACATTTGACTCCACCCTCTCCACGGTAGGTGCTCTTGCGGGATGAAGCAACCTCTGACCTGGTTGAACGTATGAGATGGTTGAAGAAGGAGATATATGCACTCCTGCAAAGTTATCTCCTCTACCTTCCAACAAACCAACTCTGGAGAAAGAGAATCCTACCGCTCACGGAGTGTATAAAGCTTATCTTGCTCGGCCTTCTTTCGGCAGTGGCTAAGCTTCTCTCCTTAGTTATCTGAGCTCTGTCTGCTTTACCAACTCCCCGGTGTGTATACCCTTTCTACCTTACTCCTTCCCTTACTTGACTCTCCTTGATCAACTTTGATTGTCTTCCCAAATAGTCTTATTCCTTCTCCCTCCTTCTTTGTCAATCTTTTCCCACACAAACTGGCTACCTCCTTCATTTCTATGTCTTCATCAACCCCTCACTCTCTTTTTCTTACCCTTATCATTCACTCTCTCTGAACTTTCAACAATGTTGAAAGTCTCTCTATCTATCTCCATCTCATCACTAATCAAATCATCCTCACCATTTTCCCAAAGACCAATTTGTTTAATTTGTTTGAGCCATAACCTTTGGATTAAACTTTGAAGAAAATCTTCCCATTTTTGTTTGTAAATCAATCTGAATAATTTTCCTCTGAAGTTTTCATTGTTTTATAGGCAAATTTTCACCTAGCTATCTCAGACAGCAATCATCATTCAAACTAGCTTAACTGTCAGAGATTTCTTTCAACAGCTAGGTTAAAGCATACTTTAAGTGATTTGATCGTGTTAATTGCTCACAATTGTCACTTCCTTTGCCGCCTCTTCCACTGCAAATCTCCTTGAAAAAGGAAATGTTCTTCTTGTGTTTTGTGGGAATAAATGTCTCAACATGGGGAAGGGTAAAAACCACTGTTCATATGAACAGTTACTTAACTTTGTAACCCCCAATGCTCATTAAAGCCCACGTACCACTCATCATTTGTCTCTCTCTCTCTTTCGCAATCACCAAAATTCCTTTTTCCTTAACCCTCAGTTTAAATTTTCTCTCTTTCCCTCTCCAATCTACCATCGTATTTCTCCAACCCTAATTCTTTTTCAAAGCATCAATGGCAGACCCAAAAGCAATGTACCCAGATGCTCATGGCTACTTCATCAAACCCAACTTCTATGACTTCGAAGTTGGAATCCTCATCAAAGAAGCTGCTTGAGGTAAATGAATTACTTGATTTTATGGGAGCTAAACCCCCAATTTATGAAGAACTCTGCGAGAGAAATTTATTTGGTAGGAAGAAGAAACAATGAAGATAATTCAATAAGCTTTGCCACCATAGAAAATGTAGAGATAACTATCACTCAAGATATGGTTAGTGATGTCTATGGAATCCCAAATAAAGAAGATCTTTGTGAAAAATATATGGGATAGAGGATCGAGAAAGATTAAAGATTTGTATATGAAAAATTTCTTGGTCTTAAAGTAGCCGACTTCAAAGGCTGTTCAAGACAAAGCTATGGTGAAGAACAAAGATGATATCTTCAAGTCAACATTGATGGATGTGGTCAACAAAGCCATTGATGGCAAACAATCCTCATTTGACCAAATGGGATCAAATGAGTGGAAGCGGATGCTCGGCTGATGACCAAGGATACAAATTGGTGCATTGTCCTTCTTCATAATTTCCAACTTCTTTGTCTCATCCTCTACTCTCAAATTCAAGAAGCAAGGTGGAAGGATGAACAACTTGATTCATGAGTGGAATCCTTGAAGTTCTAATTCCAAAGCTCAAACCGCTCTATCCAAGAAATGGTTTGAAGACGGTAAAAGGCACATCGAGAAACAAGATGTTTCAATGAAAGAACCTTTTCATTGAAACAAAAGAAGGGAATTGTTATGAAGAATTTGGGGATATGAGCCTTGAAAGTTTCAAAGAAGCCCAGAGAGAAAATGCTTGAAGAAACAAGAATAAAGCTTAATCATTGGAAAGATTTGATAGCTTTGGCTACTAGTAGGAGAATGAAAAGAGGAGTAAAAACCAATGTCAAGAAAGCTGGAGTGCTCAAGAGAGCGTGGTATCTCCTAGCAAAAAGAGCAAAAGCAAGGATGATCGATAGGCGACGGTGAAGGAACCATCTCGACGGCCATGCTAAGAATATTGAAGAAAGAGGAGATGTTGATAGCCATGAGGTTGACACTTTATGGATCAAGATGATCTTGGTGATGCTAACATAGATCCTCAAGAGCTTCGGGCGGCTCTTGCCCTATCCAAAACCCTTCACAAAGGAAAGCAATCTCGAGACGGCTATCCCCTCCGGTCAGGACGGCTACCGGATCAAAGGTACAATCTTCCTTAACCATTCCTTCTAAATCATTACCAAAGAAAAGGAAACTTGAAAAGAAAGCCCCCAAATCAAAGAAAACCAAAATATCTACCCCTTCCATTTCCCCAAAATCCACACCCATTTCGGGACATCAATCGGCCATTGAAGCTATCCTCAATCTCAAAGAACCCTTAGATAAGCAACCTTTAAGGGGAACATTGATGAGAATATCCCCTCTACCCAACCTCAACAGGTTAGCTAAAATCTGAGAGCAATTGAGGCTATTGAGTTGGATGGGAACCACTGACATTTGAAAAGAATTTGTTCTTTTGTATCTTAAGGACTTTCTGAGTGAGGAAGAATCTGTAGTGGCCCTAGATGAACTCAGACTTAGGTTAATGCAGAAAAGAAGTGGACCAGGTGAGTCATCTAGAAACCCCAAGGTGACAGCTGTGAATGTAGATAGCCATCCCTTCCCTTCCATTCCACGAGGCTGAACACATGAATGATCCTGCCCCAACTGTTGAAACTGAAAGGGGGAATCTTGATAATACTTCTAAGGTCATTCAAAATCTCAAGAAGGTTGGAGTTGAGATTAATCCCATTCTTGTCTCAAAAGGAGACTCAATTGTGAATGCTTGCAAAGGTCTTGAGCTTGATGGAACTCAAGAAAATGAGGAAGCTATGATAGCTATCCTTGAGAAAAGGTTGGCAAAAAGTGAAGTAAGGGCAGCCTTGAATCTCCTTAAATCTCAATTCACTTCCAGGTCTCTAAATCAAAGTCTTGGCCAACCCTCTGAGCCAATCCCAACTGTTTCAACCCAATCCTCTGCACCTTCCAAGCCACCTTCTCCAATTCCTGAAAATGAACCTTTTGAAGCCTCTCCACAAAGTCCAATACTGGCTGGACAAGGTCAAGACATATCTGACAGTGATCCCATTCCTAACAGTCCTCACAGTTCCCCAAGTCATTCTATTCCTCCAAATCCAAATCAATCCTTTCTTCCCAAAAGGGAACCTTGGATGCTTAGCTGTGGAATTGATTTCTCTATGTCTTCCATCAAAGCAGCAAGGACAAGGTTACCCCATGTAACTCACATCCCAGAAATAGCAAATCCCTTCACCTATCCAAAATTAAGGAATTTGTCAAGAAATGGTTTGATTGTTGTAGCAAGAAATCTTGCAGGGTTAGTGTTCTTTGCATATGAAAAATGGCAACTGTCAAGAACCTCATCCACCTCCAACTTTGTTCATCAAATCCCATCCTTCCCAAAGTTCATCACTCCCAATACTCTTCTTGATTGGGAAATTCTTTTGACCAACTCATCTCTCCATCACTCAATTCTTGCTTGTATATGCCAAAGGGTTTAGTCTTCACCTGTGCATTGACCTTGCAAAAACACTTTTCCTTTCACTGTTTGAACAAAAAGTGTGCCATTATGCTTTTATTAAGCAAAGCTGTCAACATCTTTTCCCCAACTCTTAATCCGGGGAATTGAGCCATACCTCTCACCCTTCATCACTGTGTAGATCCTATTAACTTCACCTCACCCAATGAGAACTCTCATTTCAAAAACTTGGTCTCTATTCACGAGATCAAAGAATTCGAATCTTCCATTCTTTGTCGGTCAAAGCGAGCGGAAGCTGTTATTGATCTTTCCTCGGACTCACGCGGCTATGATAATGATAGTGATAATGATGCTCCCTCAAGCCACGATCAAGACTCTCCAACAATATTTCCATCCCCTACGGTTTCCAATCCTCCACGGCAATTCACTCGGTCCTTGGCTGTTGCTCAAGTATCGGTTCGGTCATAACGAGATCAATCCGGTGTGCCCATGCGAGCAAGAAAACCGGGAACAAGAAGAAACATTTGTGGGGCACAATGAGAATCGAAATGATCAAATACCCCTTAGAAGATCTCAACTGAAATCAAAGGAAGACAAATTCTTCAAGTATGATGAAAGGATGTCACGGGAATGGAACAATGAGTTCTTCTACGAGAGGAGTTGAGCTGAAATGAGAAGAGAGCTAGAGGATGAAAGAAATCGAGATTCTATCGGCCGAGACAAGAAAGAGATGAATTCTATGATCAATTGGCTGATGAATAATTGTATTTGTTATGGAACATTTTTTTGTTAAAGACAATATGTTTTGTTTGCCTCAGTTTGTATGACAGTATTTTGTGAACTCTTCTCATCCTGAGATTAATTCCATGTATTCAATCTCAGTTTGATTACCTCTGCCTGATATGATTCCTTGGATTACTTATTTTATTATTTCTCTTATCAAAGCTGTGAAAACTTGTTCTAAATAAATCTTCCTTTACCAAAAAGGGGGAAATTGTTAGGACCTAACTTTGATCATTGTCTTAGTTAGTTGGTTTTGATAAAGGAATATATATATAGAACAGGGTTTATATCAAAAGATGTTATCTGTCATAATTCTTCACTTTGACGGCTATGAATCGACTGGCTATGATTCTTCCTTATACAATGTTTACAATCAATCAAAACCATGAATCATAGTCACTCTCTAAGTCATCAAGATCATCAAGTGCATCTCGGTCCTTATTAGAGATCCTCTCGATAGCTAAGCATTGCCATAATCGCGGCTATGACTTCGGTCCTCGAGCGGCCATCTCCTGCCTCACACCATGTTACCACAACCAAAACCAAGTTTGATCTGCATCTTCACGGCTATCAAGTCCATCAATGAAGACCAATGAAGACCACGAAGACCTTCTAGAAGCTCTCGGTTCAAGCTCACGGCTCAAGATAGCTCATGAAGACTGCATGTGGACAAGTGGGACAAAAGACGAGTCAAAGCTCATTAATGTAGGCTTGCACGCCGGTCATATTCCAACGGCTACATTGAAGGGTATAAATAGAGGATCTCTTCCTCTAACAAAACCACCGAAAAATACTCATTTTCCCAGTCAAAAACCCTTTCCAAACACCCACACACATCTCCTGTAATCCACACACACACACACCAATCCTCACCTTTAAAACCCTGTTCCAAACCAAAACCTTCACCCTTAAACCTCTTCACCAACAAAAACAACCCGGTGTGTTAATTCACAAACCCCAAAAACCTAAGACTGTACTTTAGGTGTAGAATCGGTTGTAATCACTCAAGACTGTACTTTGAGTGTATTAGTTATTTTGTAAAATCTTGAGGCTTGTACTTCCAAGTTGTAAAAGCACTTAAGACTGTACTTTAAGTGTATCCCTAGTTGACTGTACTAATTAGGAAGAGGAAGTTCAAGGAACTTGCCTAAATCAATCATTTGTAATTTTTGTTGATTAAAGATTATAATAAAATTGATCTCACTTGTCAAGTTTGACAGTGAGGGTGGATGTAGGAGGAGTGAACTCTGAACCACTTTAAATTCTCTGTGTTATTACTTTTTTGCAATCACATTCACACACTTGCATTATCTCTTTGTGATTGTTGTCCTACCATTATTTCAAATCACTTTTATTCCGCTGCACAAATCAAACTAGCATCTGACAGCTAAGCCAATACCATAGCTGTCTGATCATCTACTTACCAAGCAAGGGCCTTTCAATTTATTATAGAGAAATTTTATTTGGTTCATTATATGTTTACAAGCTTATTATATTGAATTGCGTCCCTAGTTATTGTGAATAACTAGTATAAGTTGGTAATGGATAATCATGGAGATGATTATGCATGTGATGCACATTACACTTATTGATACTTACTAGAGAACAACTATTGGACATGACCTACCGATGAGATTTATGACATGGTCTATAGTCATATATGTCGTGAATAAATCTCATGATTTATGACATGGTCTATAGTCATATATGTCGTGAACAAGTATTGGACATGACCTACCGATGAGATTTATGACATGGTCTATAGTCATATATGTCGTGAATAAATCTCATGATAGTTGTGATATTAAATCCTTTGAACCTGAGATTATCATCGTCTTCCACACGATGAACATTATGTTTGATATAGTCTAACACTATATTTAATCGGATAGAAATAAGGGCTATGTTGGCACGATTGGATTCATGTAGGAAAGAATGATAAGTCAAGATGGGATTTGTCCCTCTCGTTGAGAAAGATGTTTTCTTAGGCCCCTCAATGAATGATGTTGATGAAATATGTGGCCACACTCAAGTGATTTGATAGAGATCAAATGCATTTGGATTATCAACATATTCGAACTTGAGAAAGCATTGAATATTGTGAGTTGACATGGACCATGACTCATGTTCAATTGGACATCATGGACAAAGGGATTATGACATTTGATTTATCGAGGAATCAAGCTTTGATGTTATATTAATTGGGTGGATATAATGGTTTGCTAGAAACCACTTATGTCTTATGAGGTTGATGTTTCGACTCACTACCAACATAATATAATTCCTATTGGGTCACACACAAAGAACGAATTGATCATTGGGTGAAATATTGGAAATTTTGGGGAATGGCACGACTCGTGCCCCTGAGGATGAGTCGTGACATAAGCAGAATGACTGCGTTTTGGAATCAAGGGCTGGCTCGTTGACTTGTTGACTTTGTGGGCTTGGGCACGACTCGTGCCCATGGGCACGACTCGTTCCCTAAAGCACCACGAGTGCAAATATTGTCACGAGTCGTATCACGACTGATTTTTGGCTTGGGGCACTCGTGGTTGCCTGGAACGACTCGTGGCACGAGTCGTGCCCTGAGCGAATTTTAGTCAGTCCGCGTTTCCTTGTTCGGATTGGTTTTAGTGTTTGACAAGGTTTCTATCCTAATTGTTAGGGGATTTATATGGAATATAAATACAACCTTTTGTAGCCATTAAACCTCTCTCTCTACATCATTGTTCTAGGTTTATGAAACTCTAGATTTTTATTATTGATTAAGAATCAAAAACTCCCAAATAATTCCATTGTTTTGGTTTGATTATTGAATATTGATTCAATAATCAAGAGGATCATCTAGCAATCCTACAAGAAGCGTTCTTGGTTTGTTCGCGTGTGGATCACCATTAGAGGGAGGTTGATTTATCTCTTAAGGCTTGAAGATCTCAATTTGTTGATTCATCACCGAGGTTGTACAAGGAAAATAGAAGATTCGACATCAAAATTCTAAGGCTTGAATTTTGAGATCTGTTTTGACAAACTTAATCGCATTCAAGGTATGTAATTTTATTTCATGTTTCTAATCTCTTCATGCTATACAGATCAAGGGCTTGGGTTTTGTTGTTGTATAAATTTTTCCACTGCGTTTGTAACCCCAAAACCCAACAGTGATATCAGAGCTGTGTCTTGCCATGATTAGGATTGAAATTGGCATGCTAGAATTAATTTGATTAATTGATATCCGTGCTATATGAAATTGATCTAGATTTTATGTGTTTTTTTTTTGTGAAAAAATAAGTATATAAGATATGCCATGTTCATGATTTATTATGGAATAATATGATTAGTTTATCACATAGGTTGTTGATCTATTTAATATGATTAAAGTGGATTCGTAATTTCTCAAAATTGGACCAAAGTGTTTGTATGAAATTTTGTGAAGCCCTATGTTCATGATTATGTACACATAAGATTCATGTTACAACCATGCGATATTTGTTACCATGTTAAATTCTTCTAAATATTTAAGTCTTATGTTATTCCTTGATTAGAACACTTGTGATATTTTAGAGTATTTTGATGTAGTTTCGACTCAATTGGGTGCATCATTATCTTTTAATTTGTGATCAAGATGAGATAATGGTTGATGTAGTTTTGACTCAGTTAGGTGCATCGTTCCATGTCTCATACGTTTGAAAAAGGTTTTGACTTATTTGGTGATTTCAAATGAGATTTGACCCAAGACATAGATGAGATTTAAAACATATTTTTGACATATGATGTCTAAGGAAATCTCATAAAGATCTAAGAGTCATATAGTGATATGATTGATGTTTCTACCTAAATAGCTTGATTTCGGGCATTGACTCAGTTAAACCAAAATCAAGTGAAATATGGATCTTAGCCTACTATGATTATATGATACATATTTGTATTTGAAGGTGTATAATTTAGTGAGAGTATTTATGAAATACATTATTTTCTCTTAGATGATAAATGTGTTGATACTTATGTGGTTCATTGTTTGCATATTTTATTGTAGTAATGGCAAATCACAATAATCAGCCCCTGTCACTATGATTCGTCCTTGAGAAGGACAAGCTCGAAGAGAACGGTACAAACTATTCTGATTGGATCAGAAGCCTAAGAGTTGTTCTAAGTCAAGAGAAGAAAATGTACGTTCTTGAATTACCCGTTTCACCTCCACCTGTTGCCAATGCTTTAATGGCAGATAAGGATGCTCACAAGAAACATGTTGATGATTCTAATGATGTGACATGCCTTATGCTTGCCACCATGTCTAAGTCCATTCAGAAGGACCTTGAGCACATGGAAGCTGCTTTTGATCTTGCGGAGCGCTTAAAGGAAATGTTCCAAGTACAAGCAAAACAAGAGAGGTATGATGTGGTTAAAGCCCTAACTACATGCAAGAGGGGCAGTCGATTGGTGCTCATGTCCATAAGATGAAGGGTCACATTGAGTGTCTCGAAAGGCTTGGTAATCCGATGAGTTTGAAACTCGCCACGGATTTGATGTTGAATTCATTGCCTGAAAGTTATGGTCATTTTTGTTGGTGTAATGCCCTAGGCTATAGTTATGTTTAACTTGAACTGTTATGTATCATCTTTATCATTTATTATAGAGTACATGTTTATTTGGTTCATTATATGTTTTGCATGTTTATTATATTGAACTGCGTCCCTAGTTGTTATGAACAACTAGTATAAGTAGGTAATGGATAATCATGGAGATGATTATATGCATGGAGATGCACATTACACTTATGGATACTTTCTAGGGAACAATTATTGGAAATGACCTACTTATGAGATTTATGACATGGTCTGTTGTCATGATTAAATCTCATGATAGTCGTGTTATTGAATCCTTAGTACCTGAGATTATCATCGTCTTCCACATGGTGAAGATCGTGTTTGATATAGTCTATCACTATCTTTAATCGGATAGCAATAAGGGCTATGTTAGCACGATTGGATTCATGTAGGGAAGAATGATAAGTCAAGACGGGATTTGTCCCTCTTATGAAGAGAGATGTTTGCTTGGGCCCCTCGATGTATGATGTTGATGAAATGTGTGGTCACACTCAAGTGATTAGATAGATATCAAATGCATTTGGATTATCAACATATTCGGAATCGAGAAAGCATTGAACAAGATGAGTTGACCTAGACCATGACTCATGTTCAATTAGACATCATGGACAAAGGGATTATGACATTGGATCTATCGAGGAATCAAGCTTTGATGTTATATTAATTGGGTGGATATAATAGTTTGCTAGAAACCACTTATGTCTTGTGAGGTCATGTTTTGACTCACTGCCAACACAATATAATTCCTTTTGGGTCACACACAAAGAACGAATTTGATTCTGACTGAAACTTGGAATTCTGGCTTGGTATACCGTGCGACATACTTGGCCACATTGAAAATTCATTTTCTGGCATGTTATACTGCGCGACACATCTTGCCAGTCGTTGGGCACGACTCGTGCTCTTGAGCACGAGTCGTTCTCGGAATCCGCACGACTGATTTTTGGGGCACGACTCGTATCACGACTGATTTTGGCCTGGCACGACTCGTTCCCTTGGGCACGACTCGTTCCCGTAGCGAATTTTAGTCCGTACGCGGTTCCAAGGCCGGATTGGTTTTATAGTTTGACAAGGTTTCTACCCTAATTGTTAGGGGATTTATATGGGATATAAATACAAACTTTGGGCAGCCATAAAATCTCTCTCACCTCCATACATCATTATTCTAGATTTATGAAATCCTAGGCCTTGATCAATTCCATAGTTTTTGCCATTGATTATTGAAATCATTTCAATAATCGGGAAGGATCATCTAGAAATCCAACAAGAAAAGTTCTTGGTTCGTTCGCGTGTGGATCACCATTAGAGGGAGGTTGCTTTATCTCCTAAAGCTTGAAGATCTCCATTGTTGATTTCATCACCAAGGTTTTGAACAAGGAAGAAGAAGATCCGATTCGACATCAAAATTCCAAGGCTTGAATTTTGAGAGCTACTTTGACAAACTTCATCGCGTTCGAGGTATGTAATTCTATTTCATGTTTTTCTAATCTCTTCATGCTAGACGGATCTAAGGGCTAGGGTTTCACTACAGGAAACATGCTTATTTACGGCGGATTTTAACCGCAGTATATAGAACGCTCCCGTCGTATATGTTATATACGGCGGACAATCCGCCGTATATAGTGCACCGTATAAAGCATCGTCGTATATAGTATATACGGCGGATATCCCGCCGTAAATACTATATACGGCGGAAATACAACCGCCGTATATAATTGAGTATAAATACGGCGGCTTATGGTCCGCCGTATATAATTAAATACAAATACACCGTATGTATAACAGGCGTATTTGAGGAAGCTTTTTACGGCGGTGTATAACCGCCGTATATAATGAAACTTATATACGGCGGTGTATATCCGCCGTATATAATAGACGAGTCGTCCAGTATAGCACGAGTCGTCCCATTTGCACCCCACCCAGATTCCCTCGTCCCCCTTTGGGGACGAGTCGTCCATTATGCTTATATACGGCGGATGTAGGGTTCCGCCGTAAATGACTAGTTATGAGACGAGTCGTCCACCAGGGCACGAGTCATCCCATTTGCACTCCACCCAAATTCCCTCGTTCCCCTTTGGGCACGAGTCGTCTAATGGCCTATTTATGGCGGATTTTTGAAACCGCCGTAAATAACTATATTTTTTTTCATCCAGCTCTATATAATTCACTTTCCCCAAAAATACACCCGCAAAAACCAAATTCAACCTGTACACACACAAATGCAACCTGTATATAACCAACAATACACCCGCAGAAACCAAATTCAACATGTATATAAAATAACTAGACTTCGTAAATGTATATACAACACAATATCAACATAATAACCATTTACACAAAAAATATAGTTGAATGTATCCAAAACTCAATCAATGTTTACAATCCACAACTTTGAGAAAACATACCACTGCCTATTCATTACTGCCATTTCCACGTTGTTCCATAAAACAACGTTTCAAATCTTCTAGTTGCTTTTGAAAATCTGATGTGATCTGTTGGCGTTGATCCTCAAGTTGCTTTTGAAGATCTGTTTTGAGGGATGACACCGTCTCCTCAAGTTCAGCAATATGGGCTGTAGAAGCACTTTGAGAAGTTGAGGCTTTACCAAACACCCTAGTTTTGGTAAGACCACCTCTCATACAGCGCACTCTCCCATGGTCATCATTTCCCCTCAAATTTGTGAATATTTGTTCTCACTTGCTGGGAGAGTTTTGTTCCTCCTCTGGTAGCTCTTCAATTGCATCATTTAACGTTAACTGTAACAAAAACAACATGTTCAATATAATTGTTTTAACTTTAATTAATATTATGAAAATGAAGTTAGAAATGAAAAAAGTATTCTATACAAGAACAAAACTGAAACAGAAAAGGTTGAAACTTTAACTTACGATCATACGAGAGGTGGTTTCATCTGTAGCCTGACCACTTTTGTCCGTGCGCGTAGCTATGAACAAGCTTACGCGATCAGTTGGTAATCCCTCATCTCCTCTCTACCATTTATAATAGAATCATTTGACCAAAAAAAATATATTTATATATGATACAAAAAGAAACATTAATTGACAACTGAAAACTAAATTGAACGATGACAAACCTCTTTTATGATAGAGGGATGGGACTTTTTTCCAGTCCTGTTCAGGCACTCTTGCTTTCCTCGATTCGCTTGATTTATTAGTGATAATTCCTGGAAAAAAAAGAGATAATATTAGTATTAATTTGACTACTTATATAAGACATTCACGATAATAGATTAAGATTAATTTGAAATATACCCGAGCCTTATCTGTACTCCACATTGCAACAAGTTCAGCCCATTGATTCGCAACGCACGGATGGGGTGTGTGAGCCAATGCGTCCTCGTCGGATTCATACCTATTATACATACATTTCACCTGACATTTCCATATTACAAAGTCATAATCATAAATGTGAGTAAAATTGCATAGTAAACAAATGAGATCTAAACAAATACATATTACAAGTAAATAAAGTCGTCTGTTGCATACTTATTATATGCTTGTCTCACCTGCTATTTCTAGTCACACCATTGTTTATTGAGAGCTAGATTCATAACTGAGTAATACTCCGGAGGCGCATTGGTATTATCCTATATACACAATTCAACAAAGAAAAAGAACAATTGTTAGAGAATCATAAGACTTTTGACTACTTACTAGAGATTTATGTAAGGAATATGGATTACAACTTACTAGAACGTCTCTCCATACGACATCTATAACTGAACGTTCCATCTGAGGCCACTCTCTAGTTAATGGGAAATGTTCCCCATTTCTAACAAAATGTCCTAGCTGAGTAGCTAGTTTTGCCTGTTCCCCACCAACGGGTTGTCCATATTCATTCCATATTATATTTAATTATTCTTTACCCCATTTTTTGTTGATTTTGCCAGCCCTCTTCCTTTAATTTTTTGAGGCCTCACCTGTTAATTCCTTCCTTGGCGGCATATCTGGCAAAAAAAACTTCATAAAACAATGAATTGTAATTAAACAAGTACCCTCTTCGTCCAGAAATGACGCTTCTCATATAACACCCTTCTTATGTTGGAAATTCAAACTGACACTTAACTTGCTTTTCAACATATGAATCTATTTTTGTGTGCACAAAATATGTGGAAAGTATACAACAGTCTTGCTGCAATTGAGCTATATTAGATGACTTTATCTCATATAGCCAAAACTGTATGTCATTTAAATGAAGAAATTAGTAATATAAGTTCATCTTTACTTAGAAAAAAATGTCTTATAACTAAACTATAAAAGGGAAATTGGACTTATGAATTGTCTTTTAATATAGGTATAAGACCTATAAATTTATTATAGGTCTTATACCTATAACAACAGCAGCAACAACAACAACAGCAACAACAGCAACAACAACAGCAACAGGAACAGGAACAACAACAACAATAATAACAAATACAACAACAACAACAACAACAACAACAACAACAACAACAACAACAAACCAATCCTTATTACACAGCCTTGTATGCAGTGCTGATAAGATCAATTTACACAATAATCTAGACAAACAACCATCTAACAGTGGGCACCAAAACTAAAGGGAGCAGGGGAATATGATCTAGTAAGGGTCCACTCATGATACAGTGCAGAGATCATTGGTAATGACGGTAAGAGATGCTAGAATAATAAAATCTGAAATGAACGTCTTGGCATGGAGCCAACACCAAGAGTAATATTAAAACATAAGTATTCATTTATCATCAATAAACCTTATGTACACATTGCTTCTTTTTCTTAACAAAAACATCCACATATCGACTCATACAAAACTTGGTAAACACATTTGTACCCATGATTCCTACTTTGTTACAGGTATAAACTAACGACACTAATATTCTGTAGCACTCCGAGTTGAGAAATTTTCTTTTAATACATCATTGGTTGTGAGGCATAAGAAGATGGCAAGAAACCCAATTTACCTGGAACATTCAACACTGGATACTCTCTTTTCCTTTTTTCTTCAAAACCTCCCACTATCTTCAAATTAATCTTTAACTAGTTATAATGGTATCAAAGTGGTTCGATCCCCTCAGAAGTTAGAGGGAAGACTCTCTCTCCCTAGGATTTATCTCCTAGGCGCTTCTGTGCGTGCATGTGTGTGTGTGTGTGAGAGTAGAAAAAGAAAAAAAGTGTCAGAAATAGGGGGGAAGAGGGGTGACACTTCTACAACTTGTTATGAGTACAACATTAAAAGTACTACCAATAAGAATTTTTAAAAATAAATTAACATAAAATTATTGGTCAAAATTAAATAAAGGTATCTCGTTAAAAGAGAGACTATCGTTATGGGACATAGGGAGTACTTTCCAAGAATCTCCTCTTTGGAAAGTGGTGTAACTAACCATCTCCCGATACTATTGAGATATAAGCTATTACTCCATAACTACCTATCATAAACACAAGTGTAATACATGCAGGAGAAGGTTTGGCATAAGAAAATGTAAATGAATGAACTTGTTTTTATTTGAATACATATTCTGTAAATTTTGTTCTTATGAAAGGTTCGCAATCCCTTGCGTTCATTTACATGGCACGGAGATCTTTCCAGAATTGACACTTGAAACAAGCAGATCCATGATCATTTGTGATAAGAAAAATATGGGAAGTCCTAAAATTTTGTCCCTTTTCGCATTCCAAAAGAGTGTCCAGAATTAAAAAAAAATGGATTAGGACTGATGTAACAACAACAACAGCAACAGCAACAGCAACAGCAACAACAACAACAACAATAACGACAACAATAACAACAACAACAACAACAATAGCAACGGCGACAACAACAACAACAACAACAACAACAATAACAACAACAACGGCCTCAACCAAGTAGATGAATGATGTAACAGTAATTATTATAGCATATACTTGAATGAGATTGCTAATGTATTGAAATGAGAGAAAGAAAAAGGAAAATGAGCATTTATATATTTTCCTTTTTTCTATATAAAAAATGCTCCTATCCTCTGCTACATTTAAATTTGTAATCATACGACAAGCCAATGAGTATATTATACGTCAACAAAATATAGGACAAGCCAATGAGTGTATAACACATCATCAAAATATAGATAATTAAATTTGAAACCATTATGGTATGAGCATAGCAAATAATTGTGACCTTCAAATGTCATTACAAAAAAAGTATAAAATAGTACGGGGGGGGGCTCCCGCGAGTACCGAATCGGTGGGGAAGCGGGGCGGGGACATCCCAAAGTGATAATGAAGAAGGAAGTAAAGGACTAACTTGATATTTGCTCGATTCAAGGTCTGAAAACACTTGCTTTGTCACCTCCGCGAGGAAACGACCTGTAAAACCATAAGCAAATGGTCAGCACTCATTATTGAGATACTATTGGCAATGCAGCTCCAAAACTAGTTGAAATAACCTGAGCTAAAAGAATAATATATTGGAACTGTTACATTACAACTTTACAAAGTCTATCCACCAGTCTAAAAATGGAATAGCTATGATTTATGATACAAAAGAAGCAGAACAAATACATATTACAATTAACAATATTAATATTCAACCATACGAAATAACAAGTTTGATTGAAACATGAAACATAAGTAATATAATTCCTTTTGGATCACACACAAAGAACGAATTTGATTATGGCTGAAACTTGAAATTCTGGCTTGGTATACCGTGCGACATACTTGGCCACATTGAAAATTCATTTTCTGGCATGTTATACCGCGCGACACATCTTGCCAGTCGTTGGGCACGACTCGTGCTCTTGAGAACGAGTCATTCCCCGAATCCGCACGACTGATTTTTGGGGCACGACTCGTATCATGACTAATTTTGGCTTGGCATGACTCGTTCCCTTGGACACGACTCGTGCCCGTAGCGAATTTTAGTCCGTGCGCGGTTCCATGGCCGGATTGGTTTTATAGTTTGACAAGGTTTCTACCCTAATTGTTAGGGGATTTATATGGGATATAAATACAAACTTTGGGCAGCCATAAAATCTCTCTCACCTCCATACATCATTGTTCTAGATTTATGAAATCCTAGGCCTTGATCAATTCCATAGTTTTTGCCATTGATTATTGAAATCGTTTCAATAATCGGGAAGGATCATCTAGCAATTCAACAAGAAAAGTTTTTGATTCGTTCTCGTGTGGATCACCATTAGAGGGAGGTTGCTTTATCTCCTAAAGCTTGAATATCTCCATTGTTGATTTCATCACCAAGGTTTTGAACAAGTAGAAGACATTGTCTATATGCGCAGACGTGTTTTAGAACATCCATGTATTTTTTATTAATTTTATTACAATTAATTTTACAATCTTCAATACATCTTTTTAGGTCATTTTACAACTAATTATTATATATATATATATATATATATTTAAATATAATAGGATTACAACTTAGTGAGAAAGAAATAAAAAATTTCACTTTATTGGAAATTGAAAAGATATTGCGGAGCAGGGGTAAAAGCCTTAAAGATTTTTCAACTATGCCATATCATGATGATTTTGATTCGTCAATGTTAAATAATCGTCTAATAATGGATGAAATGAACTATGATAGAGATTCATTAGCTGTAGAATGCATCAAGTTATTGGCATCCTGTACGGATGAGCAAAAAAATGCATATGATACGATCATGATGAAGAGTGTTGAAGATGGTAATGGAGGAGTTTTTTTCCTTTATGATTATGGTGGCACAGGTAAAACTTTTTTATGGAGTATACTTTCGGCTGCTTTAAAATCGAAGGGTGATATAGTTTTGAATGTGGCATCCAGTGGAATAGCCTCTTTGTTGCTGTCTAATGGTCGAACTGGTCATTCTAGATTTGCTATTCCATTAAGTTTGCATGAGGTTTCAACGTGCAACATAAAACAGGGTAGCCCACTTGCTGAGCTAATGATCAGAACCAAGCTTATCATTTGGAATGAGGCGTCAATGGTTCACAGGCATTGTTTTGAAGCACTTGATAGAACTTTACGAGATATAATACGGTTCAAGAATCCAAATAGTTTGAATCAACCATTTGGGGGCAAAATAATTGTTATGGGCGGAGATTTCCGTCAGATACTTTCGGTGAATCCAAATGGTACCAGGCAAGATATTGTAATGGTGACAATCAATTCATCACTTCTATGTTCATATTGTAAGCTTTTGAGGCTTACAAAAAATATGCGACTTAAAGCTATAGAGAATGATCCAAGTGGATTGGAGCTTAAAAATTTTTTCGAATGGATTTTAAGTATTAGAGATGGGATTTATGGTGGCGATAATGATGGTGTTGCAACTATAAAAGTTCCTGATGACCTCCTTGTGCACTCATCCGGCGATTTAGTGAAGGCTATTGTTGATAATACCTATCATTCGTTTACTAATCATTTTGATGATGTTTCTTATTTACAAGAAAGAGCCATACTTGCACCAACGCTTGATGATGTGGAGAAAATAAATGATTACATGGTCTCTCATAATCACTCTAATGCTAAAACTTATTTGATTTCAGACTTAACTTATAGGCCAGAGAATAGTTTCAGTTTTTTTTTTTCTGACATTCGTTCAACCGAGTTTCTGAATACGATAAAATTAAAATCTTCAGGTTTGCTTAATCATCGGTTGAGTCTTAAAGTTGGCGTTTCAGTAATGTTATTGAGGAACATTGACCATAGTGCAGGATTGTGCAATGGAACAAGATTAATTATTACAAGACTTGGTCATCATGGTGGAAGCAAAAAATTTGATTACTTTGATTGCATTTAGCGTAAGGGTGTATCACTGGTTCAAACTAGTGATGTCAGTGACTTTACGAAATCTTAATAATGTATTTTCTATTTGATTACTTTGATTGCATTTGTACTTGGAAAAAATGATTGTATAAAACTTTGATAGTAACTTCAATTTCCATGGGGAAAGAAGGTTAAAGAGAGTAACAGACAGCCCTTTTCTACTCAGTCCTCAGTACAGTTTAAAATGTTTGATTTAGGTAGGGTCAAATGGACTAATTAACCCTCCTTTAAAACTTTCTTGATGTACAAATTGACCAATATCCGTTAAGTTATTAACATTCATTAATATCCATTAACACAAACAAACAAACAAATAAACGATTTGAGTTGATTTGGTTTATTTATGCATAGTACGGATGTTAGAGGTTAAATTGATGTTATTCATATAGTTTTGTCCAATTAAATTAATAATTGTTTTTAATTGCAATAAATTGTGAACATAATTTTTTAAATTGCAAGAAATACATCTTTAAATACTGCAAACTTAATGCGAAGTACAACAACCTACGTAAAATCAAACTAAAAACCTTAAAAGGTGGGACGGAGAAAGTAATAAACTTGGCTCTTACTGTAAATTACATTGCATTGCTCCAAATTCATCCTCTATTAGAAAATCAAAGCAAAGAATGAGCAGTCCAAGTCGGATTATTAATGAATGAAGCAATAGAGTTCATTAAACTCTCAGCTTTCTTACAAGTTGGATTAAACAAGTGAAAAACATGTTCTTCATCTTCACTCTCCAAAATTTCCACTATTCCCTTCCACTCACTCTTCTTCAATGTCTGAAAATAAAACCAACCTCTTTTTCTCAAGAAATCTTTGCTGGCAGTACATACCAACACCTTACCACACCCAATCTTTTCCAACAATTTCAGATCTGCAGCCGGGTTTAATCTCGGGTCCTTGGATCCACTTGTATCAGGGCATATAAAATCCCACAGTTTATCTGGTTTTCCATTTCCAAAAAACGGGTGAACCAGAACCATGCCCACAATGTTTATACCCGACCCGAGTCCTTCTGTTCCAGCTCGGATCGCCATGTTATGGCAAATATTCGCACCAGCGCTATCGCCCGCCAGGAAAATCCGGTTGAGATCCGCGTGTTGATTAATCCATGGATCGGGTTCTTGGTTGTCTTTGCCATGGAGGGTTACCCATTTAAGAACTGCCCAGGAATCTTCGTAGCAAGCTGGGATCGGGTGTTCCGGCGCCAGTCTGTACTCGATTGAGACGGCGACGACGTTAGCTGCCGAGACTAGGGAGTTTAGGTAGTTGTGGTAGAAAGTGGAGAAGGCGGATTCGATGGAGAAAGCACCACCGTGGATGTAGATGAGGAGGGGGAATTTGTGATGGTTGGTGGCGGATTTAGGGAGGTAAAGGCGGGCGGAGACTTTGGGATGGGGTGAAATGATGACATCTTTGGATTGAACGCCGGCGGTAGGTTCGGTTGAGGGGAGGATAAAAGGTGCACCCAAGAATCTCTCGGTGTGACCATCTTCGTAGACGCGGAATAGAGGGTGGAAGTCATGTGTCACCGCCATGGAGCTTCGATAATGGGAATTGGAAGAGAGGATGATAGATTGGGGGTGAGTTGGGTAGGGACCGGTAAGATATTGGGCTGGGCGATCTTGGTAAAAAGTACTCCTCCGGCCATTATTATAAATTATAATCAAGCTTCTATGAAAAGCGCCAAGGGTGGAGTCAGGCCTTGCGCCCAGGCCATGGGCGAAATTGAGAAATTAGACAAATTTTAAATATACTTCATAAATTATACTCCCTCCGACCCAATAAAAACTTCACTAATTATTCAAAAAGGCGTCCCGTTAGAAGCTTCACCTTTTCTTTTTTGACAAAGAATCTTTACTATTTTCTCCACTCATTCTCTCTCCTACATTATTTTAATACTCACGACACCATTATAATTTACTATTTCCTCCACTAATTCTCTCTCCTATTTTCAAATTACACTCACAACATTTTTTTTCCTCCCATTTCCATAATTTGCGTGCTCACCCAAAAGGATGAAGCACTTATTGGGACGAAGGGAGTATATATATTCAAAAAATAGTGTTACTTATTTTTATTATTTGTCAAAAATAAATAATATTTTTATACAAAATAAAAATTTTAATTTAATTTTGCAATTCTAACATTTAAATTTATATAAAGTTTGGAATAAGTTTGACCAAAATAAAAAGCCCATGACCTAAACCTAATTTAACCACGCCTTTTCTCAGTTTCTCTCTCCATTCGCTTTTTTCATACACATTTTTTTCAAAACCCTTAACAAAAAAAAACTTTCTTACGAGATTTTGGCTAAAAGAAATGCATAAAATTAAGTGAATTTAAAGAAGAAAAAGTAAAATGAAACGGGAGTATAATATCATAAACCCGACTTAAACCCTACGCTACCGTCTAATCTCAGCGCACTCCAACCAGTTTCTTAAACAGAATGGCTCACCGTCTAATCCGATCGGCGGCCAAAACCATAACGCCTCTCTTCTCCCATCGTTCTTATTATCTACCCTAATTCAACGATCTCATTCCCAGCCTTCTGTACTGCAACAAACGAGAGGTTACATGTCAGAGATGCGAAGATCAGCATTTGAGGAAACCTCCTTAGACTCCTCTGTAATGAAATTCAGTACGATCTCGACCGATCTCCTTTTACTCAGGTACCTTCTCCCGCACTTTCCCCTTTTGTTTTCTTGTTCTGTGGATAAAAAGATGAAAATAAAATTAAATCTAAAAAAGCCCAATCTGTTTCGCCCAACCCGTCCAAACCCGCCCAACCCCGCCCAACCCGCCTAGCGCCTAATCTCCCCGCCTTGATGATAATCGCGGCGCCCAGTCACCGCCTAGCGCCTAGGCACCGCCTAGATCGCTTTTAGAACACTGATTATAATAAAAGAAATTTGTTTTTTTTTTAAATAAAAAATATAAGCAAATTTTATTATTTGGGCTGAGGATCCTAAAGTCTCTCTGGTTGATATCAAACTTATGAATACTCAAGCAAGATACAAAATTTCAAAGAAATTCACGCTCACAAAATATCTCTTCCCGTCGCTCTTATACTCAAAGGTATAATACTAAAATTATTCTTATACCTAGATATAATAATATTTTTTTCACAATTTTTATCTTTTCCTAAAAAATAATTAAAAAACTCATATTTTGTTAAACAATCTTCTCTTATACCCTCCTATGCCTAAAACTATAAGACTAAAATTACTCTTATATCTAGGTGAAATATTATTATTTTTTCATAATTTTTCATATTTTTTAAAAAAATAATAAAATTCACTCTTATATCTAAATATATATACTAGAATTATTCTTATATTTATATATAAAAGTAATTTGTTGCATTCAAATTGTGAAAAATATAACTTTTATACCTTAAGGTATAAAAGTTATTTATACCCTTCACCGGAGCAAGAACAATACAGTAAATGGAGACGATGTTCGAGATTGAAAAAAAGGGAGGAACAGAGGTATAACCTTTAACAGATATGTGTTGCAGAAAAAGAGTACTAGCAGACGACGATAAAGATGGAGAAGGAGCGGAGAACAACGATCAAGCAGAGAAGCCAGAATGACGGCATCACTGGAATTGCGAAGGGTTTGGGTTTTATGGATTTTTGATCTGATTTTTTATTTGTATGAGGTGAAATTGTCAATGGCTTCACTGGAAAGAGATGTTACCGTAGATGTTACCCAACACCTTGGATAACACATTGACGGACAGCACACACACACCAAAATAAATAGTTTGTAAAAATTTTGTGCAGCGGAAATAAATAACACAAGATATAATTTTCTCAAGTTATATAAATATATAAATTGAGTGTGCCTAGATGGCGAAGACTTTATAATCAATATAGAACAATTACAAAGTCGAAAGTTTTCTATAGCTAAAACAATGATAATGCTCTATGAAACTAATGAGACAAAGCACGAACCATATCCTTAGCCAACACTCTCTTAAACACTCGGTGTTTAAGCTAGAATCACAAGGGAGGAAGGATTATGCGAATCAAAGAAACTTTGTCTCTCTTGTGCTAAGGTGTGTGTGTTTGATATTCGGTATTTGGCATACTTCAAATGAATCACACCTAGCCTATTTATAGCCTTCAATTGCCTTGGAGGCTACTCCAAAATAACAGTCCTTGATGTTAAAATCGTGTGAGAGGAGTGGAGAATATTCTTGGCTTGATTTCCTCTTCATGCGCCAACTCCTCCTCAAATGTAGCAACCGAAACTTGATGCCCAAGTCCTTGCTTTATCACCTTGTACTCTCTTGCTTTCTTGGCATTGTACTTCCTCAATTAATCAGCAACAACCCACAAGACTTGGTCTTCCCACGTTTTTGCTTCTTCATCAACAAATGTGGACCAAGTAAAAGTTTCACATAATTCTCCTATTTATGTGGAACTTATTTTAAACCTTATTTCATGTCTTTAGCTATTATTTCAACCATGTATTGACCTGAAATATAGACCAACAAACACATATATCTTGCAAATAATATTAGACATTAGGATATAAAATAATATGGAAAGAATTATTAAATTACAAATCATTACAGTTCGGGTAACACCCAACTGCCAGTGATAGCACCTGTGGTAACACCCACAGTCTGTACTAACATGAGGGCTTTAGATCTTATCATTTACAATATAAAACTTATTGAATGCAACTGTATTTAATACACTTTTATCAAAAATACCCCTAATTAATTATTTATTTTCAAATACAAATGCACATTTATTACATCTTTAGGATCATCTCCAACGATTTCGTTAAAATTTGCACTATTTTTTATAATGATGCAATTTTTGCACCAAACTTATCGGACAATTTACTTTAAATCTTATGTCAAATAAAAATATTTTTAAAATATTGATTATTATTTCACTTATATAAATATATTATGTTATTTATATTTTATATTATATCTAAGTATGATATGCGAGTCCCATTAATATAAAAATAATAAAATATTTTCATTTTATAAAGTATATACTCCCTCCGTCCCACCCGACTTAGGACCAATTTCCATTTTTGGCATCCCACTCGACTCATGACATCCCAAAATGACAAATTTATATTATTTTTATATTTAATGAGACTCGCTTGTCATACTTATAACAACAATCTTCTTAATATGCCTCTCACCCATTCTCTCTCATATTTTACTTTTCATACTCACAATACATCTTCCACTCTTTCTCTCCTCTTATTATATTAATGTTTTTTAATTCCTGTGTCGAAAGAGAAAATCCTAAATCGGATTAGACGTAGGGAGTAGTTTGTAGTTGGATGCCATGTGAGAAAGTGTGGTAGTGAGACAGAAGAAGTATATTTTTTAAAAATTAAATAAATAATGCCAAAAGTATCCTTGTTGATTTTTTTTATTTTTTTGTGAAAAAATCCATATTAATGTTAAAAAAAAAAGTTGACGATAAGGATAAAGAATTGATAAAAAGGATATTATTAAATTGAATATAATCTCAATTCTTTTGCAAGATATTTTAGTTCTTTTATTTTCAAACATTTATTAGGACAACATTAAAAATACTCTCAACAATAGCTTCTAGAATTATCACTATTTTGAAGAAAAAAATCTTATTTTTAAATGTTAAGCATACCAAAAGACACTATTCTCTTTTTATATATATATATATAGATATATATATATATATGTATGATATTGTGGTTATAAAAAGGTTAATGGGCACAAAGCCCATAGGCCCGTTTGGCTTGCAGCCCGGGCCCAGTAGACATCGTTTACTTGTCACGGAAATACACATTCTTCTTCTGCCTAGGTTGTTGTCCCGTCCCCTTACCCAAACTAATATATTGGTGAATAGTCTTTAATCTACCAACTAGTCAATTTTTACTATGAGCATCTTTGAATTATTATTGGGTAACTGTTTTCATTCTCCTTTGCAGCAATTACTTTGATGAGTCATTGTCTAATGTTGTCAAATTATTTGGTCTAGCTTAGCTAGTCACACACATATATATATTTATAACATGAAAGAAAAGGCATACACCAAATCTAGCAACACCAGTATGGGATTACTTTTAACACATGGATAGGCATCACTATTGGTGTTACTGTAAATGTATGATATCCTATATTAGGATGCTTAAACCTTTTAGCTCTTTTCATGTTTTCATTACCTTTGGCAGCACTCAGTCAACTTACTTAGGTTAAATACTCATATCCACTCAATTAGTTGGCAGTCCATATCTATGATTTAACTTTGATTCATCAATCATTATTTGGTTGCATTTAGTTAATATAAATACATGCAACCATATAGAACATTGAAGTCATAGCCAAGCAATTAGTTACTGCCTTGTCCTCTTCTTTTCCATCCTCTCCTCTCCTTCTCTTCTTATAACCAGTTCAAATGTAAGTTAAAATCACTCAATGCAGTTTCATATACTTTTCGTCTTTGTCACGTTCTTTGTGGGGGGTTTAGCTGGTGGGTTCGAGGTGGAGATCATCCACCGAGACTCACCCCTTTCCCCTCTTTATGACCCATCAGCCAACGCCGGAGAGCGGGCAAGAGGCACTTTGTTGTGGTCTCGTGCTTGTTTCAATCGGAAAGGCCCTAGGGAAAAGAGCGATGAGTCCATTATCACCATGGCTGGGGGAGGGGGGAGTTCTTGATGGCGTTGTTAATCGGTACTCCGCCGATTACAACCTATGCCATCATGGACACAGGCAGTGACCTCACTTGGATTCAATGCCCACCATGTATCAAGTGTTTCTCTCAAAACACTTTCCCTTTCGACCCAAATAAGTCTTCCACATATAACAAAGTTGAGTGTGGCTTGCCATTTTGTCACGGGATTAGTCTGAAAAATTGTACCATTCCTAGTGAGGAATGCAAGTATACCTACAGTTACGGGGACGGATCAAGCACAAATGGGGTTTTGGCCACCGAATCGTTCCGATTTCAGACGGTCAAAAGACGTCTCGGAATAAATGCTACAAATGTTGTTTTCGGATGTGGAAACAATAATATGGGCACATTTTCCGGTGGTGGCTCGGGCATTATAGGCCTTGGGGAGGATCTCTGTCTCTAATATCCCAATTAGGAACAAACTTTGAGAGGAGATTCTCCTATTGTTTGCCAAAATCTGCCAAAATTTCAAGCACTTTGAAATTTGGGGTGAATGCTAGCTTCTCAGGTATAGTTCTGTCAACTCCACTCTTGAAGGATGACACTCATCCTTCATATTACTTTGTGAAACTTGAGGGAATATCAGTCGGAGGTAAGAGGATATCAACTAAAGAGGCAAATTCCGACAAGGGCAACATGATTATAGACTCTGGAACGACGCAATCTTCTTGATATAATTAAATAAACAAAAAATCAAAATTAACAACTACAGTTAAAACTAATGTAACAATTTATCCAATTTTTTAGTGAAATAAACTCTCCAAAAAATAAATCTTAAATCAACACGAAATAATGACTCATTCGTCGAAAAGTACATGACACCGGAAAGTTAGCAAAGTCTTTTATGTATTAAAAGACTTTGCTAACGTTATCGGTTTATGAAATTGTTGTAGACATGAAAGATATATAAGTCTATCTCGGATCTCTGGAATATCTAGACAAATAACACAATCATCGCTGTCTTAGGTATTGATCATGAAAAAAAATATCGTTAATTACTTTTCAAAAGCAAAAGAAAGATAAATAATTCGGATAACTGGTGAAAGAGTTTGTTGTAAAATGGTCGCTTTGATGTGTAGAAGATGTGTGAAATCCAAAATAGGAATCATCATATAGCTAGCAGCCAAAAACAACTTTGGAGATTGTGGCCAATTTTTTAGTGCTATAGTGAATAGCAAAGACAATGAGATAAAACGGATAAAAAAAAACGAAAATCATAAAATTTTCTTTTCTCCGAGATAAATTGATATGCACTTGGAATGCATTTTATATGCAATTGAAGTGTGCATATATATATGCACTTGGGGTGCACTTGATTTGTAATTAGAGTGCAACATATATATATACTCCAGTTAAGACATTAATGATAGACTTGCTAATATAGATTGTATCATCCGACCATCTTTCTGTTCAACTGTCCGTGCATGCAAATACCATAAGAAGGGAAATGCTACAGAGCACGTGGAGATATAGGGTGTACAAGCAGAGAAGCATAAGGTATTAGAAGAATGAGGAATAGAGGGTCCCACGGAGAGGCGTCTCAGCCTATTGTGAATCCCGGCCAAAGGTACCTACTGCAAAATTACAGATTTTAACTTCCTTAGGTAAGAATAATTAAAAACAAGTAGTCGGCACATTTAATTTATTGTACAATGCATTATATTAATGCATGAAAGATGTTCGTTTAACAATTAATTATCTAAAAAATTATAAACTCCGAGTATTCCAACACCTCCCTCTTCCTCGTCGGCCCACCCTCTCTCATAACAACCGTCCAAACTCCCGCCTAGTAGAGGCTGACACAAGAGTACTATAGTGAGTGGCAGTGAACCCAATAACAAAATCTAGCAACACCAGTATGGGATTACTTTTAACACATGGATAGGCATCACTATTGGTGTTACTTTAATTGTATGATATCCTATATTAGTATGCTTAAACCTTTTAGCTCTTTTCATGTTTTCATTCCCTTTTGCAGCACTCAGTCAAATTACTTAGGTTAAATACTCATATCCACTCAATTAGTTGGCAGTCCATATCTATGATTTAACTTTGATTCATCAATCATTATTTGGTTGCATTTAGTTAATATAAATACATGCAACCATATAGAACATTGAAGTAATAGCCAAGAAATTAGTTACTGCCTTGTCCTCTTCTTTTCCATCCTCTCCTCTCCTTCTCTTCTTATAACCAGTTCAAATGTAAGTTAAAATCACTCAATGCAGTTTCATATACGTTTCGTCTTTGTCACGTTCTTTGTGGGGGGTTTAGCTGGTGGGTTCGAGGTGGAGCTCATCCACCGAGACTCACTCCTTTCCCCTCTTTATGACCCATCAGCCACCACCGGAGAGCGAGCGGGCAAGAGGCGCTTTGTAGCGGTCTCGTGCTCGTTTCAATCGGAAAGGCCCTAGGGAAAAGAGCGATGAGTCCATTATCACCATGGCTGGGGGAGGGGGAGTTCTTGATGGCATTGTTAATCGGTACTCCGCCGATTACAACCTATGCCATCATGGACACAGGCAATGACCTCACTTGGATTCAATGTCCACCATGTATCAAGTGTTTCTCTCAAAACACTTTCCCTTTCGACCCAACTAAGTCTTCCACATATAACAAAGTTGAGTGTGGCTCGCCATTTTGTCACGACATTAGTTTGGAAAACTGTACCATTCCTAGTGAGGAATGCAAGTATACCTATAGTTACGGGGACAGATCAAGCACAAATGGGGTTTTGGCCACCGAATCGTTCCGATTTCAGACGGTCAAAAGAGGTCTCAGAATAAATGCCACAAATGTTGTTTTCGGATGTGGAAACAATAATATGGGCACATTTTCCGATGGTGGCTCGGAAATTATAGGCCTTGGGGTAGGATCTCTGTCTCTAATATCCCAATTAGGAACAAACTTTGAGAGGAGATTCTCCTATTGTTTGCCAAAATCTGCTGAAATTTCAAGCACTTTAAAATTTGGGGTGAATGCTAGCTTCTCAGGTATTGTTCTGTCAACTCCACTCTTGAAGGATGACACTCATCCTTCATATTACTTTGTGAAACTTGAAGGAATACCAGTCGGAGGTAAGAGGATATCAACTAAAGAGGCAAATACCGACAAGGGCAACACGATTATAGACTCTGGAACGACGCTCAATCTTCTTGATCGTGAGCTTTATCTTAGTGTCATAGCCACAACAAGGGAAATTATTGGGCTGCCAACTGTTATAGATCCGACACTTGTTTACAACTTTTGCAATGAGACTCGGTCCCTAAAGAATATATCTCTGCCAAAATTCACATATCACTTCACAGGGGCAGTTATTGAGCTGAAGAACTTCAACGTTTTTACTTTACATTATGACCTTACATGCCTCGCCGTGGCTCCTTCGGACCAAACTTTCAACATATATGGAAATGTGGCGCAGAAGAATTTCGAGGTTGAGTACAATATCGAAAGCCAGATAATTTCCTTTGCTCCAGCTGAATGCTCTTGGAAAGGTGGGGCTGGAGATAGGATTCAAAGTTACTCTTTGATTGCTTCTACCTTCTGTATTTTTCTTATTTTATTTCTTATTTTCTGAAATTGTAAGAAAACTATGTTTTCATTGATGTTCATGTAATTAGTATTGATGGAAATGGATTATGTTTAACTTTGTTAGTATCAAAACTGTACTTCTTCTTCTTCTGTGAATCCAAAATATTCTATCGTCAAGAATTTGTAAAATGACCATACAATGTTAATTAAACCTAGATCCTTTTGCATACATCAGTGTGGTACTGTTGTAACTTTTTTTTTTTTCTTAACTAGTATTGCACCCATGCGTTGCATGGTATAAGCAAAATTTTGTTATATTAACGTGTTTTGTTTAAATTATGTTATATAATTATAATATATTAATTATGAGTCCAAAATAATTTACACTGAAAATAATTTATAATAAAAAGTTAAAACTAATGAAAGTATACACAAGTTATAATTATTTAACCAACACAATGAATATTATAAATTTTGGAAGCTTTTTGTATACACATATTTCGTGATGTGAGGAACTTCAGTGATTATTCCAATAGGAATTGTTATTTTAAAATATTTTTCCTTAAATGATTTATTTTACTACTTTGTTATTTTACTATTCATTATATAATTGTAAAATTGAAAATTTGGAATAGCAAGCGTATTTATACATCTTTGCTAAAATAAATATTTTTAAAATATCCCTAAATCAAAAGTTTGATATTCATTTATTTTTTATTCTAAAAGGACAATCTATTTGAATTTGAAGTATTCACTTTGGAAAAGAAGATAAATATTCTTATTATTCACTTTTAAACATTTAATTTACGATAATAAAAAATAGTGAAAGAAATTTAGTAAACACGTTTAGAACAAAGCTTTTTATAAAAAAGACAATTTTAAAACAAAAATTTCTTACATTTAAGTTTATTAAGAGACAAAGTAGTAATGATTAAAACAAAATCATCTATGTAGTCAACGTATTTAGTAGTCTTATTATGACAGCAATTGTATAGACTTTTGGTTCTTTTTATAATTTGTATAATTTTGATATAGTTAAATAAACAAAAATAAAAATTAACAACTACAGTTAAAACTAATGTAACAATTTATCCAATTTTTTAGTGAAATAAACTCTCCAAAAAAATAAATCTTAAATCAACACGAAATAATGACTCATTCGTCGAAAAGTAAATGACACCGGAAAGTTAGCAAAGTCTTTTATGTATTAAAAGACTTTGCTAACGTTATCAGTTTATGAAATTGTTGTAGACATGAAAGATAGATAAGTCTATCTCGGATCTCCGGAATATCTAGACAAATAACACAATCATCGCTGTCTTGAGTATTGATCATGAAAAAAAATATCGTTAATTACTATTCAAAAGCAAAAGAATGATAAATAATTCGGATAACCGGTGAAAGAGTTTGTTGTAAAATGGTCGCTTTGATGTGTAGAAGATGTGTGAAATCCAAAATAGGAATCATCATATAACTAGCAGCCAAAAACAACTTTGGAGATTGTGGCCAATTTTTTAGTGTTATAGTGAATAGCAATGACATTGAGATAAAACGGATAAAAAAAAAACGAAAATCATAAAATTTTCTTTTCTCCGAGATAAATTGATATGCACTTGGAATGCATTTTATATGCAATTGAAGTGTGCATATATATATGCACTTGGGGTGCACTTGATTTGTAATTAGAGTGTAACATATATATATATATATATATATATATATATATATATATATATATATATATATATATATATACATATATATATATATATATATATATATATACTCCAGTTAAGACATTAATGATAGACTTGCTAATATAGATTGTATCATCCGACCATCTTTCTGTTCAACTGTCCGTGCATGCAAATTCCATAAGAAGGGAAATGCTACAGAGCACATGGAGATATAGGGTGTACAAGCAGAGAAGCATAAGGTATTAGAAGAATGAGGAATAGAGGGTCCCACGGAGAGACGTCTCAGCCTATTGTGAATTCCGGCCAAAGGTACCTACTGCAAAATTACATATTTTAACTTCCTTAGGTAAGAATAATTAAAATCAAGTAGTCGGCACATTTAATTTATTGAACAATGCATTATATTAATGCATGAAAGATGTTTGTTTAACAATTAATTTGCTAAAAAATTATAAACTCCGAGTATTCCAACACCTCCCTCTTCCTCGTCGGCCTACCCTCTCTCATAACAACCGTCCACACTCCCTCCTAGTAGAGGCTGACACAAGAGTACTATAGTGAGTGGCAGTGAACCCAATAACAAAATCTAGCAACACCAGTATGGGATTACTTTTAACACTTGGATAGGCATCACTATTGGTGTTACTGTAAATGTATGATATCCTATATTAGGATGCTTAAACCTTTTAGCTCTTTTCATGTTTTCATTCCCTTTTACAAAGACTCACCAAATTACTTAGGTTAAATACTCATATCCACTCAATTAGTTGGCAGTCCATATCTATGATTTAACTTTGATTCATCAATCATTATTTGGTTGCATTTAGTTAATATAAATACATGCAACCATATATAACATTGAAGTCATAGCCAAGCAATTAGTTACTGACTTGTCCTCTTCTTTTCCATCCTCTCCTATCCTTCTCTTCTTATAACCAGTTCAAATGTAAGTTAAAATCACTCAATGCAGTTTCATATACTTTTCATCTTTGTCACGTTCTTTGTGAGGGGTTTAGCTGGTGGGTTCGAGGTGGAGTTCATCCACCGAGACTTACCCCTTTCCCCTCTTTATGACCCATCAGCCACTGCTGGAGAGCGGGGAAGAGGAGCTTTGTTGCGGTCTCGTGCTCGTTTCAATCGGAAAGGCCCAAGGGAAAAGAGCGATGAGTCCATTATCACCATGGCTGGGGGAGGGGGGAGTTCTTGATGGCGTTGTTAATCGGTACTCCACCGATTACAGCCTATGCCATCATGGACACAGGCAGTGACCTCACTTGGATTCAATGCCCACCATGTATCAAGTGTTTCTCTCAAAACACTTTCCCTTTCGACCCAACTAAGTCTTCCACATATAACAAAGTTGAGTGTGGCTCGCCATTTTGTCACGGCATTAGTCTGGAAAACTGTACCATTCCTAGTGAGGAATGGAAGTATACCTACAGTTACGGGGACGGATCAAGCACAAATGGGGTTTTGGCCACCGAATCGTTCCGATTTCAGACGGTCAAAAGAGGTCTCGGAATAAATGCCACAAATGTTGTTTTCGGATGTGGAAACAATAATATGGGAACATTTTCCGGTAGTGGCTCGGGCATTATAGGCCTTGGGGGAGGATCTCTGTCTCTAATATCCCAATTAGGAACAAAATTTGAGAGGAGATTCTCCTATTGTTTGCCAAAATCTGCCGAAATTTCAAGCACTTTGAAATTTGGGGTGAATGCTAGCTTCTCAGGTATAGTTCTGTCAACTCCACTCTTGAAGGATGACACTCATCCTTCATATTACTTTGTGAAACTTGAGGGAATATCAGTCGGAGGTAAGGGGATATCAACTAAAGAGGAAAATTCCGACAAGGGCAACACGATTATAGACTCTGGAACGACGCTCAATCTTCTTGATCGTGAGCTTTATCTTAGTGTCATAGCCACAACAAGGGAAATTATTGGGCTGCCAACTGTTATAGATCCGACACTTATTTACAACTTTTGCTACGAGACTCGGTCCCTAAAGAATATATCTCTGCCAAAATTCACATATCACTTCACAGGGGCAGTTATTGAGCTGAAGAACTTCAACGTTTTTACTTTACATTATGACTTTACATGCCTCGCCGTGGCTCCATATCGGTTTATGAAATTGTTGTAGACAAGAAAGATAGATAAGTCTATCTCGGATCTCCGGAATATCTAGACAAATAACACAATCATCGTTGTCTTGAGTATTGATCTTGAAAAAAAATATCGTTAATTACTTTTCAAAAGCAAAAGAAAGATAAATAATTCGGATAACTGGTGAAAGAGTTTGTTGTAAAATGGTCGCTTTGATGTGTAGAAGATGTGTGAAATCAAAAATAGGAATCATCATATAGCTAGCAGCCAAAAACAACTTTAGAGATTGTGGCCAATTTTTTAGTGCTATAGTGAATAGCAATGACATTGAGATAAAACGGATAAAAAAAAAACGAAAATCATAAAATTTTCTTTTCTTAATAGATAAATTGATATGCACTTGGAATGCATTTTATATGCAATTGAAGTGTGCATATATATATGCACTTGGGGTGCACTTGATTTGTAATTAGAGTGCAACATATATATATACTCCAGTTAAGACATTAATGATAGACTTGCTAATATAGATTGTATCATCCGACCATCTTTCTGTTCAACTGTCCGTGCATGCAAATACCATAAGAAGGGAAATGCTACAGAGCACGTGGAGATATATGGTGTACAAGCAGAGAAGCATAAGGTATTAGAAGAATGAGGAATAGAGGGTCCCACGGAGAGGCGTCTCAGCCTATTGTGAATCCCGGCCAAAGGTACCTACTGCAAAATTACATATTTTAACTTCCTTAGGTAAGAATAATTAAAAACAAGTAGTCGACACATTTAATTTATTGTACAATGCATTATATTAATGCATGAAAGATGTTTGTTTAACAATTAATTTGCTAAAAAATTATAAACTCCGAGTTCCAACACCTCCCTCTTCCTCGTCGGCCCACCCCACCCTCTCTCATAACAACCGTCCACACTCCCACCTAGTAGAGGCTGACACAAGAGTACTATAGTGAGTGGTAGTGAACCCAATAACAAAATCTAGCAACACCAGTATGGGATTACTTTTAACACATGGATAGGCATCACTATTGGTGTTACTGTAAATGTATGATATCCTATATTATGATGCTTAAACCTTTTAGCTCTTTTCATGCTTTCATTCCCTTTTGCAGCACTCAGTCAAATTACTTAGGTTAAATACTCATATCCACTCAATTAGTTGGTAGTCCATATCTATGATTTAACTTTGATTCATCAATCATTATTTGGTTGCATTTAGTTAATATAAATACATGCAACCATATAGAACATTGAAGTCATAGCCAAGCAATTAGTTACTGACTTGTCCTCTTCTTTTCCATCCTCTCCTCTCCTTCTCTTCTTATAACCAGTTCAAATGTAAGTTAAAATCGCTCAATGCAGCTTCATATACTTTTCGTCTTTGTCACGTTCTTTGTGGGGGGTTTAGCTGGTGGGTTCGAGGTGGAGCTCATCCACCGAGACTCACCCCTTTCCCCTCTTTATGACCCATCGCCCATCAGCTTGGGAGAGCGGGCAAGAGGCGCTTTGTTGCGGTCTCGTGCTCGTTTCAATCGGAAAGGCCCTAGGGAAAAGAGCGATGAGTCCATTATCACCATGGCTGGGGGAAGGGGGAGTTCTTGATGGTGTTGTTAATCGGTACTCCGCCGATTACAACCTATGCCATCATGGACACAGGCAGTGACCTCACTTGGATTCAATGCCCACAATGTATCAAGTGTTTCTCTCAAAACACTTTCCCTTTCGACCCAACTAAGTCTTCCACATATAACAAAGTTGAGTGTGGCTCGCCATTTTGTCACAACATTAGTCTGGAAAACTGTACCATTCCTAGTGAGGAATGCAAGTATACCTACAGTTACGGGGACGGATCAAGCACAAATGGGGTTTTGGCCAGCGAATCGTTCCGATTTCAGACGGTCAAAAGAGGTCTCGGAATAAATGCCACAAATGTTATTTTCGGATGTGGAAACAATATTATGGGCACATTTTCCGGTGGTGGCTCGGGCATTATAGGCGTTGGGGGAGGATCTCTGTCTCTAATATCCCAATTAGGAACAAACTTTGAGAGGAGATTCTCCTATTGTTTGCCAAAATCTGCCAAAATTTCAAGTACTTTGAAATTTGGGGTGAATGCTAGCTTCTCAGGTATAGTTCTGTCAACTCCACTCTTGAAGGATGACACACATCCTTCATATTACTTTGTGAAACTTGAGGGAATATCAGACGGAGGTAAGAGAATATCAACTAAAGAGGCAAATTTCGACAAGGGCAACACGATTATAGACTCTGGAACGACGCGCAATCTTCTTGATCGTGAGCTTTATCTTAGTGTCATAGCCACAACAAGGGAAATTATTGGGCTGCCAACTGTTATAGATCCGACACTTGTTTACAACTTTTGCTATGAGACTCGGTCCCTAAAGAATATATCTCTGCCAAAATTCACATATCACTTCACAGGGGCAGTTATTGAGCTGAAGAACTTCAACGTTTTTACTTTACATTATGACCTTACATGCCTCGCCGTGGCTCCTTCAGCCCAAACTTTCAACATATATGGAAATATGGCGCAGAAGAATTTCGAGGTTGAGTACAATATTGAAAGCCAGATAATTTCCTTTGCACCAGCTGAATACTCTTGGAATGGTGGGGCTGGAGATAGGATTCAACGTTACTCTTTGATTGCTACTACCTTCTGTATTTTTCTTATTTTATTTCTTATTTTCTGAAATTGTAAGAAAACTATGTTTTCATTGATGTTCATGTAATTAGTATTGATGGAAATGGATTATGTTTAACTTTGTTAGTATCAAAACTGTACTTCTTTTGTGAATCCAAAATATTCTACGGTCAAGAATTTGTAAAGTGACCATACAATGTTAATTAAACCTAGATCCTTTTGCATACATCAGTGTGGTACTGTTGTAACTTATTTTGTTTTTTTTTCTTAACTAGTATTGCACCCATGCGTTGTATGGTATAAGCAAAATTTTGTTATATTAACGTGTTTTGTTTAAATTATGTTATATAATTATAATATATTAATTATGAGTCCAAAATAATTTACACTGAAAATAATTTATAATAAAAAGTTAAAACTAATGAAAGTATACACAGGTTATAATTATTTAACCAACACAATGAATATTATAAATTTTGGAAGCTTTTTGTATACACATATTTCGTGATGTGAGGAACTTCAGTGATTATTTCAATAGGAATTGTTATTTTAAAATATTTTTTCTTAAATGATTTATTTTACTACTTTGTTATTTTACTATTCATTATATAATTGTAAAATTGAAAATTTGGAATAGCAAGCGTATTTATACATCTTTGTTAAAATAAATATTTTTAAAATATCCCTAAATCAAAAGTTTGATATTCATTTATTTTTTATTCTAAAAGGACAATTCATTTGAATTTGAAGTATTCACTTTGGAAAAGAAGATAAATATTCTTATTATTCACTTTTAAATATTTAATTTACGATAATAAAAAATAGTGAAAGAAATTTAGTAAACACGTTTAGAACAAAGCTTTTTATAAAAAAAGACAATTTTAAAACAAAAATTTCTTACATTTGAGTTTATCAAGAGACAAAGTAGTAATGATTAAAAGAAAATCATCTATGTAGTCAACGTATTTAGTAGCCTTATTATGACAACAATTGTATAGACTTTTGGTTCTTTTTATAATTTATATAATTTTGATATAATTAAATAAATAAAAATAAAAATTAACAACTACAGTTAAAACTAATGTAACAATTTATCCTATTTTTTAGTGAAATAAACTCTCCCAAAAAATAAATCTTAAATCAACACAAAATAATGACTCATTCGTCGAAAAGTACATGACACCGGAAATTTAGCAAAGTCTTTTATGTATTAATATTTTCATCCATATAATGTGGGGATCAATAAAACCTGTAAAATAGTAAATAAAATAATAAGAAATAAAATAAACATGAAATAATAAAATTTCATCTATATAATGTGGGGGATCAACAAAAAATTTCAGTTAGATTATACTTTCTCCATCATATTATAAAATACACACTTACTATTTGCTCAGAAATTAAGGAAAAATGTTAGTGGATTGAGTGTTGTTAGTATGAAAAATGAGGTTGGAGAGAGAAAATGAGTTGTTGTTCTAAGTATGATATGCGAGTCCCATTAATATAAAAATAATAAAATATTTTCATTTTATAAAGTATATACTCCCTCCGTCCCACCCGACTTAGGACCAATTTCCATTTTTGGCGTCCCACTCGACTCATGACATTCCAAAATGACAAATTTATATTATTTTTATATTTAATGAGACTCACTTGTCATACTTATAACAACAATCTCCTTAATATGCCCCTCACCCATTCTCTCTTATATTTTACTTTTCTTACTCACAATACATCTTCCACTCATTCTCTCCTCTTTTTATATTAATGTTTTTTAATTCCTGTGTCGGAAGAGAAAATCCTAAATCGGATTAGACGTAGGGAGTAGTTTGTAGTTGGATGCCATGTGAGAAAGTGTGGTAGTGAGACAAAGAAGTATATTTTTTTTTAAAATTAAATAAATAATGCCAAAAATATCCTTGTTGATTTTTTTTATTTTTTTGTGAAAAAATCCATATTAATGTTAAAAAAAAGGTTGACGATAAGGATAAATAATTGATAAAAAGGATATTATTAAATTGAATATAATCTCAATTCTTTTGCAAGATATTTTAGTTCTTTTATTTTCAAACATTTATTAGGACAACATTAAAAATACTCTCAACAATAGCTTCTAGAATTATCACTATTTTGAAGGGAAAAATCTTATTTTTGAATGTTAAGCATATCAAAAGACACTATTCTCTTTATATATATATATATATATATATATATATATATATATGTATGATATTGTGGTTATAAAAAGGTGAATGGGCACAAAGCCCGTAGGCCCGTTTGGCTTGCAGCCCGGGCCCACTAGACATCGTTTACTTTTCACGGAAATACACATTCTTCTTCTACTTAGGTTGATGTCCCGTCCCCTTACTCAAACAAATATATTGGTGAATAGTCTTTAATCCACCAACTAGTCAATTTTTACTATGAGCATCTTTGAATTATTATTGGGTAATTGTTTTCATTCTCCTTCGCAGCAATAACTTTGAGTCATTGTCTAATATTGTCAAATTATTTGGTCTAGCTTAGCTAGTCACACACATATATATATATTCATTACATGAATGAAAGAAAAGGCATACACCAAATTTAGCAACACCGGTATGAGATTACTTTTATCACATGGATAGGCATCACTATTGATGTTACTGTAAATGTATGATATCCTATATTAGGATGCTTAAACCTTTTAGTTTTTTTTTTTATCAGGAAAAAAAGATTATATAAATAGATCAAAACTATACAAGAAAACCCAAACAACAAAGGGTTCGAACAGAAATTGGGGCAGCCACAACTTGGCTACTCACCAAACAAAAGACAAGCCTCAAACCCGAACATGCTCGGGAGGCCAAAAGACCCTATCTATCAACAGCTAGGTGCTCAAAAAGAATCAAAACATTAGGATACAAAGCAAAAATTACTTTTTATACTTGTGTTTTGATTTTCCGAATAAGGCCATCAGAAGAGAAATTTTCGCCCTCAAAGAAAAATCTATTTCGGGCATTCCAAAGGAGGTAAACAGTTGAAGCCAGGGCTGTCCGCTTGCTACGGGCTTGCCAACTATTGCCCTTGGCTTCTTTACGCAGCCACTTAAAAGAGCTTTTGAGAGTTGAAGCTTGACGTTGGATGCCAATCCAGACTTTAATTCTGTCCCAAACCTCACGACAAAAAGCACATTCAAAGAACAAGTGCTGAAGCGTCTCAAAATTCTGTTTGCAAAAAACACAAGTGCCGTCCATTTCAAGAAAAGTCAGGCGATCCTTGGTTTTCATACGATCTAGAGCACAAAGCCAAAGAATGAAGGAATGCTTGGGAAGAATTGAAGGCCCCCAAACAGCAGCAGCTCATCCGACCATTTGACAAGAAGACCTTAAGAAATCATAGGCCTCTCGAGTGCGTTGAAACAACGGCTTTGCCAACCAGCAATTTAATTTATTTGCAGCTTCAACAGGACCCCCACATTTGCTAACAAGGCTGTCCCGAACCTCAAGAATAAATTTGACAAGAGGTGAGTCTCTTGGCTTGGCCTTCCACTCCCAAATAGAACAGTTTTGGAGGTAATAGTGACTGACCCATTTGTTCCAAAGCGTGTCTTTTTTCCCATGAATATTCCAAAGGGCTTTCGCAATGAGCGAGCGATTCCAGATTTTCAAGTCTCGAAGGCCTAGCCCGCCATCGGATTTGGGAAGGCAGACCTTTCTCCAAGAAACAGAAGCGGAACCATAACCCCAAAGAAAATTACGACAAAGCTGAACAATTTTAAGCCGAATAACAGCTGGAACAGGGAGGATAGAAAGCCAAAAGCAGCCCACACCTTGCAGAATAGAGCGAACCAACTCAGTGCGGCCAGCGAAAGATAAGGAGCTGCTGCTCCAACCATTAATGCAGCCTCGGATCTTGTCAAACAGCGGCTCAAAAAAGATAGACTTAAGCTTCTGCGCAGCTAAAGGGATGCCAAGATATCTGAAGGGCATAGTGCCAATAGAGAGCCCAGAAAAATCAAGAATAGAGGCAGCCTCTTGCTCCCTTAAACCGGCAATATAGATGTTAGATTTCTGCACATTCATTTGAAGCCCCGAGACAGCCCCAAAGTCCTTAAGACAATCAAGAAGAATAGCAACAGAAATCTCATCCCCACGGGACAGCAACATAAGGTCATCCGCAAAGGCAAGGTGAGTGATTTTGAGCGGACTACACTTAGGATGATAATTAAAATTGGAGTTTGTAGTGCGCAAGTTAATCAAACGAGAGAGATATTCAAGGCAAATCACAAAAAGATAAGGCGAGAGCGGGTCACCTTGACTTAAGCCACGATTGCCCTTAAAAAAACCATGCATGCCACCATTTATGGAGATAGAGAAAGAGGTGGTAGAAACACATTGCATGACCCAAGTAATGAAGATTTGGGGAAAGTTCAAACCTATAAGGGTAGCACGGAGGAAGTCCCACGAAACAGAATCATAAGCTTTGCAAAGGTCAATTTTGATGGTGCAACGAGGAGAGGAATGTTTCCTATGATAGCCACGAAGTAGCTCCTGCATAAGATGAATGTTTTCGACCATACTTCGACCCATAACAAAAGCAGCTTGGGCTGGATCGATAATAGAGTCTAAAATGGGAGCAAGGCGAGCAGCTAAAATTTTAGAAATCAGCTTGTAAATGACCTTGCAGCAGGAAATTGGCCGAAAATCTTTAACACTTTGGGGATTCTCTATCTTGGGAACAAGAGCAATGATCGAATGATTCAAATTTCTTTTAAAAGCCTGCCCGAAGCAAAGAATTCCCGAACCGCAAAGAAACAAAGGGGCCAATAGAGTCCCAACATTTCTTAAAAAACTTAGAGGAGTAGCCATCTGAACCGGGCGATTTATCATCGCCAATGCTACACAAAGCATTCCAGATTTCCACATCAGCCACTTCTTTAGACAGGTCAGCCCCATTAGCATTAGAAACGCAAGGGCCGGAACTAATAACCGAAGGATCAATAGGGAGCACATCCACAGAAGTACCCAAGAGAGATTTAAAGAAGCCAATAAATTCCTTGGCAACCTCCTCTATGCTGCAACTAGAAGAGCCATCACCTCGAGAAACAGACGCAATAAAATTCTTCCTAGCATTTCGCTTAACTCGGGCCGCATGAAAGAACTTGGTACACTTGTCACCATTTAAGAGATAGATGCCTTTGGCTTTTTGCTTTGGAAAAACATCTTTTCTGCGTTAGCTAGGAACATAGCAGATTTTCGGAGCTCGGGAAGGGCCCTACGGACGGCAATATCTCCTGGATTATCATGAAAATACGCTTGCCGCTGCTTGAGAAGGGCTTTAGCATTCCTAGCCCGGCAGAAATATGAGAGAAGTGCTGATCATTTAGAGCCTTAAGGGCGGGCTTCAAACGCTTGAGCAAAGAACATAAGATAAACCGAGAGGAGCCTCCCGAAATCCTATAAAGATTATCCCTCACAACTTGGACAAAATTAGCATGGAGCGTGAGCATATTAGTGGAACCGCCAAGGAGATTTACCAAAAGTATTCGGGGCAAGAAAAGACACGAAGCAAGGAGAGTGGTTAGAAGATCCCTACTGGAGAAATTCCACTCTAGCATGAAAATCGAAATTAAACCAAGCATGGTCAACCATAGCTCGATCCACTTGGACCAAACCGAGAGATTGGACCAAGTAAATGAGCAGCCAACAAAAGGGAGATCAAGAAGACCCAATTACGTACAACAATTTTCAAAATCTCTAATTTCGTAGGGAGTGATAGCAGCTCCCAAACGACGCTCAAAAGACTTCAAAACAGCATTAAAATCACCCATTAGAAGCCAAGGAAGCATAATCCTAGGTCTAACAGCTCTAAGATTATTCCATAGAGCTCTACGATGCATAATTGAATGAAGTCCATAAATAAAACTAACGAAAACTTGCTTACCACTTATAAGGCAAGTAATGATAGAATGGATCGCTTGCGGATGAGACTCAAGAACCTCCAAAGAGACCTTGAGGGGATTCCAAAAGATGGCAATACGGCCTCCCGCAATAACATCAAGATTGCTGCACAACTTCCAGCCTCGAAGATTAAACCGAGCAAACTTATCAAAGATGGGATTGCTAGACTTGGATTCTAGAATACACAAAACATCTAAGGATAGATCACGAACAAGGAGGGCAGCCTCCTTATGCTTAAGAGGGGAATTGAAACCCCTTACATTCCAAGAAACGATCTTCATAGGGATTTAGGAAGGGTTTTTGCCCTCCCAAAATTTTTGTTCTTGGAATTATGGTTAATCTTCTTAGGGGCAGTCCCCTTTGAAGATTCCGTAACTACTTTTTTTGCCTTAGCCTTGCGAGTAACAGTTATGAAAGGAACCTCCTCCACAACTGTTGGTTGCTCGGAATCTGCTGCGGAAACCCCTTGGGATTCCAAAATATGTTCTACAGTAGAACCATCAACATTTAAAGTGAAAGAGGCCTTAGAAACCTCAACAAAGGTCGGTAACGGCAGTAAATAGATGGAGTCGTTTCACGATCAATTGCAGGCCGATCAGCTCCCTACGCCTTCGTAAATAGGTCGCAAAGGAATCCCCGTAGGCTGCTCGGGGTCTAAATCCACATTACAAGGAAATCTAATGTGCATGTTGGGGGTAGCAACAATAGATTGAGAAGGATCCGGGATTGAAGGAGAAACCTTACTTCCAACAGCATTGGAAGAACCAGGGTCTTGACTATCAATACCCCCATCCATGGCTGCTTTAGGGGCATTAACTTTAGCTTTGGCCTTGCCTTGCATAGAAGCTTTCCGGGCTGCACAAAACTGAGTACCATGCCCCAAAGCTTTGCAATCAAGACAATACTTTGGCTCCAACTCATAAACCACAGGTTGTTCCCGCAATTTCCCATTAGGCAGCTTCAACTTTATGAAGCGAACGAGCTCTTTTGAGGCATCAACTTCAACCAAAACACGAGCAAAATCACAATGCATGCGAGATTTTGTAAGAGCATCAGAAGAAATAGGGTAGCCTATCTTAGAAGCCATCTTGCTAAGCCCACTTTCACTCCACAGTTCCAATGGAAGATTGGGCAGCTTTACCCATACAGTGGACCGTGCAATGATCAACAACACTGCCGGCTTCAAAGAACTTTGGTCTTAGCTTCAAAACAAGGGGCCTCGCTATAAGCAAAGTAAGGACCCCCAAAGAAGCACCGAGTCTCTATCAAATTCACAAATAACCGAAAGACAATCCACCCACTGTTGTGCTTGGTGAATCGGCAATTAACATTCCGCCCTTGCGAATCGTTGCAGGGCGCAAGCCCGGAAATGGCCCCACAAAATAACCAACTAAACCGGGGCCCCAAGCACTTTCTTCTACTATTAGATCACTATCATCAAAGAGAATTTCTTCAGGTTGTGGTTCAACTTTAGAAAGAGAGAAGCCTTCATCAATTTTCCTATTGAGCTTAACCTTTTGAGCCCAAGAATCCGATTTTTGAATTTCGTAATCAACATTAGATTTAAATGTGTCAACAAAGGTATTGTCTTCAGGAAGAACAAGTATCTTTTGACCCAAGTGTTACGTAAATACTTGGAGAAATCTCTCCAGCAGCCTTCAACGTGCATGGCTGCCCCAAGAGGAATTTCAGGGCTTGCAGCAGATTTTCCCAAGAAACCGGCGGATAAAAGGCCGATATTGTCTAAGGAACCATCAAGCAAAGAGCGGGGAGTTGACCCTTTACGGTCAGCCAGAAACCCGCATGGGGATGTCGTGAATCTGTCCAGAAGCAGCCAAAGAAGTGCTGGGTAATAACCGGTTCCTTTTTTAACCATAGTGCAATAAAATTCAAATTTGGCCGGAACACCATGGAAATGCGGCCAACAAAAACTCGAATTTACAAAGAAAAAGAGCTCAAATGAAATGAACACGGCAGATCAAAGTATAATGAACACAAAGAACACAAAGTCAAAAGGGGGCAAGAAGAACACCAAAACCGGCAAAGAAGCTTGTAGAGCTTGTGAAAACCAGAGCTAAACCAAATAAATCACACAAAGAGAAGCTAGAACAAACCAAAAGCTTGGACCGAGTTGGAGAAGATGAAAACACGCGATCAAAACTTGGAAACACTTATAGCAAAAGGAAAATGCAGAAATCTTCAAACTATTCCAAATCACTAAGCACCATGGAGGCTAAAGGGCTGCCATGGGGGGAGATCAATTCCCCTAACTTAGAGAGAGAAAGTAGAGAGAAGGGATGGGGGAGATCTCCTTTTTCTCGTTCCGTTACACTTTTCTGCTTAAACCTTTTAGTTCTTTTCATGTTTTCATTCCCTTTTGTAGCACTCAGTCAAATTACTTAGATTAAATACTCATATCCACTCAATTAGTTGGCAGTCCATATCTATGATTTAACTTTGATTCATCAATCATTATTTGATTGCATTTAGTTAATATAAATACATGCAACCATATAGAACACTAGTAAAAGTCCATGTCCAAGGGCACGTGTTTTTTTTTAAGGGCAAAATGGGAAAGGGACAACTTAGTAAGGGCAAAATGGAAAATTTGACACTTGATACTGTTCATTGTACTGTAGCACCCCGTTCCCATTTATACTATAGATTGTAGTCGTAGCCAAGCAATTAGTTACTGCCTTGTCCTCTTCATTTCTATCCTCTCCTCTCCTCTCCTTCTCTTCTTATAACCAGTTCAAATGTAAGTTAAAATCACTCAATGCAGTTTCATATACTTTTCTTTTAGAGTTGGTTTTGGAAGAAACTAGTTTCTCCTAAATATTATAAAAAATCCTGTTTTATTTTTAAAATCGGTTCAATGACCGGTTCAAAAAGCCGGGTTAGTTTGATTTAAAATTCATGTACCATTTTTTTTTAATTAAAAAACAAGACTTTTTATAATATTTGGGGAAAACTAGTTTTCCCCAAAATTTTATGTTCTTTTTGGGTGTCCCATTTAAAATGTCTCAACCCAAAAAGGAAAGTTTTTATTACTATTCTACCCATTCATTCTCTCTCCTACTTTACTTTTACACTCACAACATTCTTTTTCCTAATTATTTCTCCTACTCATTCTCTCTCCTATTTAATTTTTCATACTCACAACATTTAAATTTTTTCTCTTTCCTACATCAGTTTCCTTAATTTTTGTGTCAAACCCATTTTGAGACATTTAAATTGGGTCGGAGGGAATAGTACAGAAGAGGAGTCAAAACCCGTTTGGGCTGTTTGACCATAACAGGCGGGCCAGATTTATTTGTTGGGCGACATGACATTAGTAAAAGGAAATATTTTTCACTTACTTTTTAAATGGATTAATTTCTTAAGCCCCCTCACTCCTAACAAAACCCCATAAAAACCCACAAAGTTTACAAAAGCCCACACATATCTGATATCCAAATCAAAATTCTTTATAAACCATGACTAGATATTTTATACTCCCTCCATCCCAATTAAGTATCTTAAAATGGGTTTGGCATGAGAATTAAGAAAAGTGATGTAAGAAAGAGAAAAAATTTAAATGTTGTGAGTATGAAAAATTAATAGAAGAGAGAATGAGTGTGTGAAATAGTTAAGAGAGAAAATGTTGTGAGTGTAAAAGTAAAGTAGGAGAGAGAATGAGTGGGTAAAATAGTAAAAAAAACTTTCTTTTTTGGGTTAAGACATTTTAAGTGGGACGCCCAAAAAAAAAGTTGAGACATTTAGATTGGAACGGAGGGAGTATGAAATATCAATATTACCCTCACTCTCAGGGCCGACTCTCTCTAGGTGCAAGAGGTTCCTTCGCACTGGGCCTCAAATTTTGGAGGGCCCCCATTTTTTCTAGGTCCATTATTAGGTATATAACTATCAAAAAAAAAAAAATTATGTTGTGTGAAAAGTAATGATCAATGTAATAAATTATTTTTGAATTTTATTGTTTAATTTTGTAAAACTTTAATCTTTATATAAAAACACTTATATATACATATTATATTTTTTGTATTAATTTTTAAATATTAGGGGCCCAATATTCACATTTCGCACAGGGCCCCAATAATTATTGAGACGGACCTGCTCACTCTTTCACATGATGAACAATTCGGGTCGAATCCATGGGACGGCCCGTCAACCCGCCTTCCCAGGTCTATATGTTCTGGATTTCATAATATCGAATATTAATTACAAATAGGCTCTTACAAGTACTTAGACTACCCACAATGGTGGGTTGAAAGGCTGAATGAAATGGGGTTAAGCTAGTTGTGTGAGTGCAATGAGAAGATGAAAAGGAGTTGAATGGATTAACGGGATGAAATGTTTCATCCCGGTTGAAACACTCTTTTGCCCTTTTTTTTTTTTTTTTTTTTTTTTTTTTTTTTAAAAAGTTGCCACATGTCAAGACCTTATTGGTCTTGACTTTATCACTTTTTTCACCCAATTATTTAAACTCAATTATCTCATAATAAATGATTTAAAAATAAAAAGAAAAATTCACCAAAATTCATCATTTTTTTTCCTACAAATTGATATAAGTTTCATTTGATTTGGACAAAAACACTTAGTTTTCAATTTGGGCCGAATTATTACCTAGTAAATTATTATTTTTTTATTTTTTTTTCACCAAAATTCATCATTTTTTTCCCTACAAATCGATATAAGTTTCATTTGATTTGGACACAAAAACACTTAATTTTCAATTGGGGCTTAATTATTACCTAGTAAATTACTCATTTCCGTCCATTTGTTTCTCCAAAATGTCTCCATTTTTTTTCCAAACCCAAAGGAAAGTCTTACTTCCAAAAAGGAACCTACTTTACTTTTCACAACATTTCTAACTATTCCTCACTCACTCATTCTCCTATTTAATTTTTCATACTCACAACATTTAAACTTTTTCTCTTTCCTACCTCACTTTTTCTCTTTCCTACCTCACTTTCCTTAATTCCCGCGCCGGATCCATTTTTGGACATTTAGATTGGGACGGAGGGAGTATTATTTTTTTTAATTTTTTTTTTCACCAAAATTCATCATTTTTTTTCCCTACAAATCGATATAAGTTTCATTTGATTTGGACACAAAAAAAAACACTCATTTCTCAATTATCCTTTTTCATTTTATCATTCATTTAAAAAAAATCATTATATTTTTTTAACCTATAAATTGATGCAATATTTTTTTAATTAAGTGTGAAATATTTTTTTAATTATAAATAATAATAATAATTATTATTATTTTACTAATCATAAAAATAAAGAATATAAATAAAATAAAATAAAAGTAGTGGGGTATAGAATGATGAGTTGGAGGGAGTTGAAATTTAATTTAAGTTATCCATTGGAGTGGGGGTAAATGAAATCGGTAGATGAAATATTAGGTGGATGAGAAAAAGTGTAAAAAGTGTTAGATGGAATGGGGAAGTGGGATGAAACCACTGTGGATAGTCTTACTCAAACAATTAATATATTTAACGAAAAGGATTAATTCCTCAAGATCGACACAGTCCAAATCAAAGCCCATTAAAATCCAACTGAGATCAAAATTTCCTTAAATCTCAGAAGTCGAGATTAAAATTTCTCAAAAACCCGTTGACAGTCCTATAACACATGGTATAGGACCTTTTTTCAGTCTTATACCATATGATATAGGACTTTATTCCTTAGTAATTTTTTCTTTTTATTATTTTTATTTAATTTTTTTTAAAAAGTGAAAAAAGTGCAAAAAAAAAAAATGGTCTTATACCACATGGTATAAGATCTGACGGGATGCTATAGGAGTGACGCGGGTTTTGATGGAATTTTAATTTCAAATGGGTTTTGGTGGGATATTGATATGAGTCATGGGTCTTAGAGTCCTTGACCCTAACGAAAATCTACAATTGTCTTTGCTGCAATACCCTAAGGGGCCATTTGGTAGGTTGATAAATGATCGGATAGGATTATTAGTCCAATAAAAGTATATTTGGTAGATTAAATATAATCGTAGTAATTATTCAAATTACAACCCAGATAAGTATATGAACACCTCTTATCTTCTTCTTATTTATCCTAAAAAAAGGGTGAGATTATTAATCCCTGGATTAATAACCTCCTCCCTATTAATACATGTTAATCCTATCGGTCTACCAAACGAGCCAAAAGATAGTACATGCACGTGTAGCAAAATTTGGCTGAATTGAAATCAAATAATAAAATAAAAAATTTCTCTTATAAAGATAAATATTTTTATTCTTTAATGTAAATAATCATATATATAATCAAAAAAATCTAAATATAAAAAGCTAAATATTTATAAATAGGATAATTCTCTAAAAAAATAATCCTTTCTTTGAATAGAGCATTGACTTGTAATAATAATTACTTTCTCCGTCCCACAATAATTCGTAAAAAGACCCATTTTGGTCGTTCCATAATAATCTGCACTTTCTCAAAATGGAAATGGGACCAATTTCTCTCTATTCATAACACTTTTTAAATTTACTATTCTCTCAACTCATTCTCTCTTCTATTTTACTTTTACACTCACAATACATTACTTTTATCACTTTTTATCTTAATTTCTGTACCGAATAAAAAAGTGTATAAAATTGTGGGACGGAGGGAATATTTCTTATTCACCCTGTTCCATCCCATGAATGTCCAAAGAACTTTAATAACATTCATAATGGCAGGGGCGCACGACACAGAGGGAGAGGGAGTATGTGATAATAATGGTGGGTCCGTTTCAGATCACTATTAATGTTGTGTTCAATGAAGTTTTGACGCAGCACGGAAGCAATACGATTCGTGTTTAGCGCACTAAACACAAGAATTCACAAGCAATGAATCCTCAAGAACATAAATTTGGAATCCACCAAAAAATTAAAGAGAAATCTCTTTGAATTGAAAATCAATAATGAATAATTTTTTACCAAAAATAAAAGACTAAGTATTTATACCTCTACCTAGGCAGTAAATAAAAGGAGTTCCCAAAAACAATAAACTACCAAAATTAAAGAGTTTCCCGAAATTAAAAGACAATCAGTCGTCTTCTTCCCGTCACGAGCGCGCCGCCCTTAGCCCAGCGCGGTCGCGCACCTTGGCCGAGACTCAAGCCTGTTCCTCCTCGTCTTCAGTGCGGCCGCTCTCCCCATGAGCGCGGTCGCCCTCATATGCCGAGCCTTCACGCCTGGTACTCCTGATCTTCAGCGCGGCCGCTCTCCCCATGAGCGCGGTCGCTCTCACCCCTGTATCAGTCTCCTCCACCACAAAAGAACTCGACTCCGAGTTCTCATCAGGATAAAGAGCTCCATCCGCGTGATACTCATACATGTCCGCTACATTGAAAGTATTTGAGATGTTCAAGTCATCAGGAAGAGCCACCACATATGCATTGTCATTGATCTTCCGAGTCACCTTGAACGGTCCATACTTGCGAGGTTGCAATTTCTTGTACGTGCCAACAGGAAAACGTTCTCGTCGAAGGAGAACCATAACATCATCCCCAACCTTGAAAACTTTGACCCGTTTCTTCTTGTCTGCAACAGCTTTATTCTTCAATCCCGTTGCCTCCAACTTGGCCCGAACCTCTTCTTTGACAGCACATACTTCGTTGGCCATATTTTCAGCTGCTTGGCTCACACCACGACCCCTTGGTAACGGTACCAAATCTACCATATGCCTTGGCGTCGACGAGTAAACTACAGAAAATGGTGATCTACCCGTAGCCGAATGGATCGCACCGTTGTAAGCAAACTCCACTGCGGTAATGCCAAATCCCACCGCTTCGCTTGTCCCCACAAACACTTCGATCATGTTTCCCAATGTCCCGTTAGTAACCTCTGTCTCGTCCGTCTCGTCGGATGAGCCGTAGAACTCCGATTCAACGCAGTACCGAACATACGCCATAATGTAACCCAAAAGTGGCTCAAAAACTTAGTGTCCCTATCTGAAGTAATGGACTTAGGAACACCATGAAGACGTACCACCTCTCGAAAGAATAGCTTTGCAATATTAGAGGCATCCGAGGTCTTCTTGCAAGCAATAAAATGAGACATTTTGGAAAATCGATCCACTACCACGAAAACAGAATCCACACCTCGTTGAGTACGAGGTAAACCCAACACAAAATCCATGGATAAATCGAGCCATATATCATCAGGAATAGGCAAAGGCAAATAAAGACCAGTATTTTGAGATTGACCTTTAGATACCTGACAAACATAACAACGCCTGACGATAGCACCCGCATCCTTCCGCAGTTGAGGCCAGAAATAACGCTCCTCCAAACTAGCGATTGTCTTGTCACGCCCCAAGTGCCCACTAAGGCCTCCTCCATGCAAGTCCCGGATCAACTTCTCACGCAATGACGAGACAGGAATGCATAATCGATCCCCTTTGAATGTAAAACCATCACGGACATGAAAATCTGCACTCGGATGCTTGTCCACACACTTGAACCATAATTCTTTGAAATCGCATCCTCTCCATACAACTCCTTCAGCAACTCAAACCCGACGACTTCCTGAGACAATGTAAGTAATAAGGAAGCCCTCCTACTCAGAGCGTCTGCCACTTTGTTCTGAACCCCGGACTTATGTTGAATAATAAAAGGGAACTTCTGCAGATAACTAACCCATCGAGCATGCATCTTGTTTATCACCTTCTGGCTGTGCAAGAACTTGAGGGCAAGATGATCAGAAAATAAAATAAACTCCCTCTGAACAAGATAATGCTCCCACTGTCGCAGAGCCCGAAAAACAGCATAGAATTCTTGATCATAAGTACTCCACTTCTGACGCGCCTCGCTTAACTTCTCACTAAAGAAAGCCACCGGTCGTTTCTCTTGTGATAGAACAACTCCAATCCCTACACCACTAGCATCACATTCCACCTGAAATATTTTATCAAAGTCGGGTAGGGCAAGAACTGGTGCAGTACAAAGTTTTTCCTTGATGAGGGCAAAACTTTGTTCTTGCTCAAAACCCCAATGAAACTTACCCTTCTTCAAACACTCAGTAATAGGAGCAGTGATAGTACTGAAATCCCGCACAAACCTCCTATAGAAAGTAGCTAAGCCATGAAAGCTACGCACCTCAGTGACAGATGTAGGGGCTGGCCAATCCCTTATGGCCCTCACTTTCTCCTCATCCACCTGAATACCATCCTCACCAACCACAAAACCCAGAAAAAGTAGCTTGTTGGTGCAGAAAATACACTTTTTAAGGTTGATGTAGAGCTGATTATCTTTTAGGACTTGCAATACTTGCCTAAGATGATCGAGATGTGCAGTTCTATCTCTACTATAAATCAGGATATCATCGAAATAAACGACAACAAAAGAACCAATAAAAGGTCGGAATACCTGATTCATCAACCGCATGAAAGTGCTAGGGGCATTCGAGAGTCCGAATGGCATGACAAGCCACTCATAAAGGCCCGTCCTTGCTCTTGAAAGCTGTTTTCCACTCATCTCCTGGCCTAATCCGAATCTGATGGTACCCGCTGCGCAAATCTAGTTTCGTGAACACCTTCGAACCGGATAACTCATCAAGCATGTCTTCCAAACGGGGAATAGGAAATCGATACTTGATGGTGATTTTGTTGATGGCCCGGCTGTCCACACACATACGCCACTGATTACCCTTCTTTGGCACAAGCAAAACCGGCACTGCACACGGACTCATGCTCTCCCTAATAAACCCCTTTCGCAGCAAATCCTCAATCTGCTCTCGAAGTATCTCATTCTCCTTAGGACTCATGCGATAATGTGGAAGGTTTGGCAAACTAGCTCCCGGAATCAAGTCAATCTGATGCTGAATGTCCCTCATAGGTGGTAGATCATTTGGCAAGTCTTCGGATAGCAACCCCTGAAAATCTGCAAGTAGTTCTTCAATGTCCCTTGGCAACCCAATCTCCACACTGACAGAACCCAACAACCCCTTAATGACTATAGGGCAAAAATACTCCGACTCCTCAATAGCTGCGGCAAGATCCTTCTCATTCTGAATAAGCATCAACACCGGCTTATCCTTCTCAACTGGCTTTTCAAACCGCGAAACAGGAGCTATAGCAATCTTGTGCTTGTTCCAGTTGAACAACACCACATTATCTTTACCCCTATAGGTAATATCATGATCGTATTGCCATGGACGACCCAATAATACATGACATACATCCATATTCAGCACATCACAGACAACTTCCTCCTTATAGTGTTTCCCGATAGAAATGGGAACCCTACAAGTACGTGACACTCTAAGTTCTGAACCCGTATTCACCCACCCCAAACCATAGGGTTTCTCATGTGGCTCAGTTTTCAACCCAAGGAAATCAACTAATTTCTGCGAAACTAAATTTTCAGTGCAACCATTATCAACAATTAAATTGCATACCTTGTTAGCAATGGAACAGTGTGCACGAAAAAGATTCTTCCTCTGCCCCTCGTCCTTGGAAGATAGCAACATCTGTTGAAGAACAAAACCCACATGTTCTCCGGATTCTTCCTCTGCGAACTCGGCTCCGGCATACTCATCATCCTCCTCCTCTACTTCATCTTCCTCCTCTAAGAATGCAGCAGTCTTCCTACTGGGGCAAACGTTGGACCTATGCCCATACCCTTGACATCGAAAACACTTATCTCCCGTCGGTTTGGCATACGGGTTTGCTGTTTTCTGCACCGGCGCCTTGCCCCCTGTCTGGTTGCTTGCTGCTGCACGGTTCCCTGTCGCACTGTTCCCCGCTGAACTGTTCCCGGCTGAACTGCTAGCCGCCCCCTTCTCCTTGTTACTCCCTTCATCAGTACCGCCTTGCGGACTCCATTTACGAAAAGGAGCATTAAAGACCCTTGCACTCGACTTTTCCATAAGCTCCGCTCTCAAGGCTAGAGTAGAAGCATCCGTCAAGTTCCGTACTTGATGCAAACCCATCTTATCTTGTATTGAGCCCTTCAGACCATTGATGTAGCGTGCAACCTTCTGCTCCTCAGACTCATCAATCTCCACCCTTGCAGTGTACCTCTGAAACTCAGTAGTATACTCGTCAACCGTCCTCTTGCCTTGAACACAATTCAGATATAACTTATACAAAATCTGCTCGTAATCTGCAGGCAAAAACCTTCCGGAGATCAACTGCTTCATCCGCCTCCAAGTCCTAACTGGCTCCTTCCCTTGTCTTCGTCTCTGTACTACCAGTTTATCCCACCAAACTGCAGCAGTACTCTTCAAACGAATCGCTACCATCTTTACCTGTTTATTAGCAGGTACTTCCATGACCTCAAAGAAGCGATCGACATTAGTCTGCCAGTCTAGAAAATCCTCTATACCCATAGTTCCATAAAAATAAGGGATTTCAGCCTTAATTCTATAATCATGGCGATTTTGATTGTTACCTTGTTCTCCATCATCCTCCACGACTTCTTCCTCCGAACTGGACCCATCTTCTTCCCGATTTTCAGCCCTCTGAGGACGTCGAACGGGTTCTTCCTGTCTCCTTCACCCCTAGGGTTTCGATCATCATTCCGATCCCGTTGAGCAAAGCAACCAACGCGGCGATCTCGTGTTGTCAACGCAGCCGATGGCATTAGTAATCCCCTCAATATCGGCCTTGGTAGCCCGATCTCCCATAATCCTCGCATGGTGAAAAGACAGATATGGCTGCCCGATACCAACCGATGCAAAGACGGAAGCAATACGATTCGTGTTTAGCGCACTAAACACATGAATTCACAAGCAATGAATCCTCAAGAACACAAATCTGGAATCCACCAGAAAATTAAAGAGAAATCTCTTTGAATTGAAAATCAATAATGAATAATTTTTTACCAAAAATAAAAGACTAAGTATTTATACCTGTACCTAGGCAGTAAATAAAAGGAGTTCCCAAAAACAATAAACTACCAAAATTAAAGAGTTTCCCGAAATTAAAAGACAATCAGTCGTCTTCTTCCCGTCACGAGCGCGGCCGCCCTTAGGCCCAGCGCGGTCGCGCACCTTGGCCGAGACTCAAGCCTGTTCCTCCTCGTCTTCATCGCGGCCGCTCTCCCCATGAGCGCGGTCGCCCTCATATGCCGAGCCTTCACGCCTGGTACTCCTGATCTTCAGCGCGGCCGCTCTCCCCATGAGCGCGGTCGCTCTCACCCCTGTATCAAGTTTATATATACTCCCTCCGCTCCGGTCGAAAAGCCACAAATTTTCTTTTTGGGTGTTCCATTTAAAATGACACTTTTCCAAAAAGAAAAGTTTTTATTACTATTCCACTGACTCATTCTCTCTCCTACTTTACTTTTACACTCACAACATTCTCTCTTCTAACTATTCCTCCCATTCATTCTCTCTCCTATTTAATTTTTCATACTCACAACATTTACACTTTTTCTCTTTCGTACATCACTTTCCTTAATTTGCGTGCGAGACACAAACTTTGCCTTTTGGGCCGGGACGGAGGGAGTATATATATACTCCCTCCGTCCCGACCGACTTAGGACTTTTTGCCATTTTAGGCGTCCCACCCGACTTAGGACGGCCCAAAATGGAAACCTTAAATCACTATTCTCTCCACTCATTCTCTCTCCTACATTATTTTAATACTCACAACACCATTATAATTTACTATTCCCTCCACTCATTCTCTCTCCTATTTTTAAATTACACTCACAACATTTACCTTTTCCTTAATTCCCGTGCCATTTCAAAAAATCCTAAGTCGGCCGGGATGGAGGGAGTATATATACTCCCTCCGTCCCATAGTTTTATAGACTTTTGCCAATGTATGGGAATTAAGGAGGAAGTATTATATTGAAAGTGTTGTGAGTGTGAAAATAAAATAAGAGAGAGAATGAGTGAAGAGAATAGTAAATTATAATGTTGATGTGAGTATTAAAATAATGTAGGAGAGAAAATGAGTGGAGTGAATAGTAAAGATTCCTTTCCATTTTAGGAAAGTAATAGAGTATATTATTGTGGGACGCCCAAAAAGGAAATTTTATATATTATCGTGGGACGGAGGGAGTATATATATATATACTCCCTCCTTCTCGTTCGAAAGGGTAATTTTGCCTCCTAGCACGAAAATTAAGAAATGAATAAGGAAAGTGATGTAAGAAAGAGAAAAAAGTTAAATGTTGTGAGTATGAAAAATTAAATAGGAGAGAGAATGAGTGGGAGGAATAGTTAGGAGAGAGAATGTTGTGAGTGTAAAAGTAAAGTAGGAGAGAGAATGAGTGGGATAGGAAGAGTATAAAAATAATAAAAACTTTCCTTTTTGGGGTTGTGCCCTTTTAAATGGGACGCCCAAAAAGAAAATTTGTGCCCTTTCGGGCGGGACGGAGGGAGTATAAAAGTTTTTATTTTTATGTAGGTTGACATAATATATTTACTTTTATAATTACGTAGGAAAGGATTAATATCATCCTTAATTCATTAATAGGTTAATAGGTTGATTCATATCAAATGTGACCTGAAACTACGAACAAACGAATAGTCACGTTGGTATTCGGCAAATACCCTTTATACTCTTCCTACCCCACTCATTCTCTCTCCTATTTTACTTTTACACTCACAACATTCTCTTTCCTAACTATTTATCCCACTCATTCTCTCTCCTATTTAATTTTTCATACTCACAACATTTAACTTTTTTCTCTTTCTTTCATCACTTTCCTTATTCATTTCTTAATTTCCGTGCTAGGAGGCAAAATTGCCCTTTTGGGCGGGACGGAGGGAGTATATAAGTTTTTATTTTTATGTAGGTTGACATAATATATTTGCTTTTATGATGACGTAGGAAACGATTAATATCATCCTTAATTCATTAATAGGTTAATAGGTTGATTCATATCAAATGTGACCTGAAACTATGAACAAACGAATAGTCGGGTTGGTATTCGGCAAATACCCTTCGGCGTGATGATGAGATATAGTGTTATGAGCTTGTATGAAACTGTATTGAATAACGTAATCTCCAAATAGCCAATAATACATTACCTTTTAACGTTGGATGTTGTCTGGTATATATAGTAGTGCTGTAGAATCGTATTGAATCCCTTAAATTGTGGAGACAGTGTAGGCGTAACGATCTCCGTGATTGTAGAAGACGGTTACGGATTAAGTCGCAGATGGACGCACGTTTCTGTAGGTCGAGGTCGCCTGAGTAATCAAGGTTGACTTGCCTTTGTGCCTTAACCGAATAGAAATTGTATAAGTTGATGATCGTATGTCGTACGGAGCTAGCTCGAGACCAATGATGGTCGGACAATGAGCTAGGTCGACTGATCATTGCCGTTGAGCCGTGGACGTTGTGCTAACTGGACTGGCCCATTCAATAGTAGAGTCTTTGTGATGTCTAGAATGTTGGGGGGCTTAGTTCGTTGGGCCTAGCCCGTCACTTTTATTCCGTTCACAACTTCTGTGTTGACTTTGTCGATCAGAAAGTTATAAAAAGATTTATGTGATGGCTTGTGGAGCTCGCTGTTGGATGGTCGACTGAGTAGATGTAGGTCGCTCTCTGAAACGACCCCAAAACTCCAACAATATAAATAATCATTAAGCATAAATAAATTTCCAAAATACGGGTATCTCAAACGCCAACCCTAATCATAATTCATTACATTACATTATAAATGTCATTCAATGCTAACGGCTAGTACAACCCACTAGCTCCAATTCAACTCTTCGATTATTAAATAACCCTAAATCTTCATAATACTGCCGCCAACCTTGCGACCAATCCTTTCTCCTACTCTTTACCTGGGAGGGAAAAAGAAAGAAGGGGTGAGGGAACTATGCTCAGTAAGTTCATACGCGATCTCTCCGGGTACTAAAGAAGAAATGACCGAAACAACGGAGCCAATCGAACACTCAACGAGTGGATAATTATAACAATTTAAAGTACAGTTACGAGTACGATAAAGAAAGATACTTCTCAAGTAAACAAGTTGTGGCACTATCACAAGAATAATAATGATGGAGACTGTATTCACATAAGTCCATCAATTCCACAGTAACGATATGCCTTTTCAGGGTGTTCTTTTAATAAGAGACCTTACACCTTTTCAGGGCGCTTCCTTATTATGATATATCATGATAAACATGACTATTACATCAAGTAGTATAACATTTGTTTTGTGAATCAAGTTTTGAATATTTATTTTGTGATACTCTTTTGAAACAAGAGATTGCTTCAACAACAATGAAAGAGGGTTTAGAAATAAATTTTATGATTTTCTTTTAGTAGAGAAATGTGATGTGAAGACAAGAAAGAAAGAAATGTATTCCCCAAAACCCTAGTTGTAATCGGTCAATAACAAAGACAACTTTGTTTAGATTCATTAGAAAGAGAGAATATGAGAAAGGGAAGTACGTACCTTGTTGCAGGCGTAAATCGAGGCTGGTATACATATATATTAATTTATATATATATATGAAAAATAATATTTTTTGAAAACTATAATTGATACTCGGTATACCAACAAATATTAAATATATGTATCGTGTACCAACCAATTATATATAACTGGTACGGTACTACTGTACCAACATTTCGGTATACAAATTTTCACGTACCAATTATAAATAGTACGATTCATATACAAGTTTTTTGAGCAAAAGACAAATTTCATTTCATTCACATTTAAAAAAGAGATGGCACTTCACAAATGTCAAAGGCTCATCCCGAAAATAAACAGAAGATACATTTCTTAAACTACAACAAAGATATGACCCATCTAAATCTTGAGATCCTCGAAATCCATTCCAAGAAGAACTTGGAGACTGCCTCAATTCCGCATTTAATAAAATATTCATCTCATAAAATTTTGCGTTAAGCACTTGATGTACAGAACCGGTGTTGACGGAAAAACATCCACCATAAATATCAAAATCCACGACCCATCCTTGTGCAGTAAGATCCATGGTATCCACTTTGATGCGAGAAAATGCGAAACTCGTCGAAATTACAAGATTAAAAAAATAACAAACAAGATATCACAAAAACATAACTCTCACATAGGAGATGAACAAAGGCTCTCACATAGGAGAGAAACAAAGGCTCTCATAAAGGAGAGAAATTTATTATGCGATAAAACGAAGTGGAAAAAGGAAAAATCAACAACACAATCTCCAAAATAACTAATGTTCTCATCTCATTTATATTGTCCAAACATATCCTTTTTAGTAATCTAAAATTTTCTTTTCATTTAAGATTACAAGACATTATATTTGACTAGTTGCCCATTGCACCCTAAAGAAGTGGGATATTTTACTTTATTGCCTTGATACTTTTTATTCTCATCATCTTTAAATGATGGATCAATGAAAATCTTTATTGTAGACAATGGCTTGGAATATGTATATTTGTTACAAATTTTAAAATTGTAAGCTTTTGTTCAATGCTATAACATGGTGGGAGATGGTTATGGATGCATTGTCACCATAATTCTTGCATCAGTTGGATATATCAGTAGAAACCGCCATAAAGCCTTCTTTGCTTGGAGGAAACTATAACACAGTGGGAGATGGGTAAGGATGCTATTTTGCGGCACACAAAATTCTAAAATGATCTTCCCACTTTTTTCTCTATAAAGGAAATTTGAGCAATAATTTTTATAAAATTATTCTAATAAAAATATAAAACTTGTTATAGATAGTATTGTTGATATGGATATTATTGTTGATGGTATATCAATTACAAGTTTTAGATTCACATTAGTATCATTAAATCATCCAATAATTATTTCTAAAAATAAAAAATCTATAATTATTACTCAAAGTTCTTTCGCAGTAACGTAAAAAAAATAGAAAAATCATTTTGGAACGGAGAGAGTAGAAAAGACGCGTTGAGGTAGGGGTCTCGACCATGATGACTGTCAAATGAGACACGAGCATGGAAAGCTTTGTTCCGGTGAACATGGAAATAGAAGCCGACATTTTTGAGGAGAAGGAAGAAAAATATGGCATTGCTCAAGTGCAACATGTAGGAGAAAAAAAAAAGATTTTGGCATTGCCGAAGAGCAGAATGTTGGTGAAGAAAGAAGAGTAGTCGTTGCCGTAGAGCAACATGTTAGAGAAGAGATATCTGTTAGACAAAATCTTACAAAAATCAGAAAAGAGAAAAGAATTATAATATATTTATTGATACAATTTACAACATAAAGTTAAATAAAAAGAAATAGACGTAGGTTAATCGTCTTGATTTTGCTCGAGACGTGTGTGACATAGTACTCTCCTTAAGACAAATTCATTCACTCACCGAGTTGTGCTTGAGTTTGTTTTGAACGTTTGTCTCCCATGATAAAACGGACTAACCAGACTATTTTTTCACACTATAATCTCCGACGAATCTCAGTATACTTGGACAAAATCACCATGAATAAATTTCTTGAATGCCAAAGAAAGAAGATGAACAATTTGCAAAGGGGAGGAAGAAGATTGATGGAAAAAGTTATTTTTCATTTGTTGTGAGTTTCTCTAGTTTTATCTTCAACAACCATGTGATTAATGTCCAATTAATCCTTGTATTAATATGGAATTAATTACCTTTTATTCATAAGGTTTAGGGATCGTCTGGTACACAGTTTTATAAACGGAAAGTTTTTAAAATGGAGCTTATTTCTGGACGCTATAATTTTGAGCGGCCAAAATATCTCCAACTTTTTAAAATTCAACCGTCTAAAACTCTTGACTAACACGCTTAATAAAAAAAGAGAGAGTCTCCTGTGAGAACAACAAGACCCGTCTCATGGATGAGACGGGTCGGAATAACCCAAAGCCCAGACCCATGACCCAAACAGTAAATCAAAGAAGCAAAAGGGTCACGTACAGTGCCCCATCCCACCATCTACATGTACCGCCTTACATGGAAATGGAAAATTACTATGAGTACTTTCTCTTTCTAGTTTTTTATTATTTCTTTTCTTTTTGCTTCTTTTTTATTATTTTTTATTATTTTTTTCTTTTTATTATTTTTTTCTTTTTGCTTTTTTTATTATTTTTCTTTATGCTTTTTTATTATTTTTTTTTATTATGTACTAGGATTTGTTATTTTTTTTATTATTATTTTTTTCTTTTTGCTTTTTTTTTTTTAGTTTTTATATTATTTTTTCGACTATTCAGTGGTTTAAAAAAAGTAATATTACTTATAGCAATACCAATTATTACTTAAACAAATGAGAAGTATTACTCAAAATTAAAACAGTTCCTAACATTATTATTAGTTAAAAAAAATAACACTATTACTTCACAAGTGTAGTACTATTACTTATAGCAATACCAACTATTACTTAAACAAATGAAAAGTATTACTCAAAATGAAAAAAGTTCCTAAAACTATTTTTAGTTAAAAAAAAAAATAACACTATTACTTCACAAGTGTAGTACTATTACTTATAGCAATACCAACTATTACTTAAACAAATGAGAAGTATTACTTAAACAAATGAGAAGTATTACTTTATATGAATACAAATACAAACTATTACTTTATATGAATACAATTATTACATTATGTTATAGTAACTATTACTTTTCACAAATACAAACTATTACTTTATATGAATACAATTATTACATTATGTTATAGTAACTATTACTTTTCATACAAATACAAACTATTACTTTATATGAATACAATTATTACATTATGTTATAGTAACTATTACTTTTTACAAACCGAAAAAAAAAAACAAAATTTAAAAATTTTAAAAAAAATCAACATTACTTTTCTGTATATATGTATTACTTTATATGAATACAATTATTACATTATGTTATAGTAACTATTACTTTTCACAAATACAAACTATTACTTTATATGAATACAATTATTACATTATGTTATAGTAACTATTACTTTTCACAAATCGAAAAAAAAAAAACAAAATTTTTTTTTAAAAAAATTTTTTTGGGCACAACACAACTATCTCACTACTCTCTCTCTCTCTAAGGCAGCCTCTCTCTCTCTCTCTCTCTCTCTCTCTCTAAATGCCAATGGCGTTTACCTAGCTCCCTCTTTCTAAATCGCCAATGGCGTCCTCACCAACTCTCACTTCCTAATCATCTTCCTCTAGCTCCCCAAAAACCAACGACCTTCCTCACCAATTCTTCCCCAATCGATTCTCAACAGAGATCTCACCATGGCCGGCTCCCTAGATCGTCTTCCTCAAAGCTCTCCCTCTCTAATGGCGTCCTAAGCACCCTCTCTCCCTCAATCACCAGCTGAATCGAAGTGAGGAATTGATTGAGATTGATAGGGAGGTTGCCGGAAAATAGGTTTTGGACAGGGGGGTCTCGTCGTTCGGTTTGGAGAGAGGGAGCTCAGTTGTTGTTCGATTGAAGGGGGAATTGGGTGCGGTTTTGGTTTGGGTGAGGTCGCCGATTGATTGGGGGTGTGAGGGAGAGGTTTAATGGTGGGTTTGGCCGGAGAAGAGATTGGGGAGGGGATCCTGTTATTGCGTTGCGTATAGAGAGAGAGACGGTTATTGCGTATAGAGAGAGAGACGGGTATTCTTGGGGCGGGTTGGGGCGGGTTATGGTCATGGATCCGACCCGTCTCATGGATGAGACGGGTAGTGATGTTCTCACATGAGTTTTTGTCATAAAAAAAAAGCTGAGTTTTTTTTTATCTCCGTTTTAACAAAAACGCTCGACAAGACAGGGCCTTAATTTCACAACTTGTAACCCCAACCCACCAACTTTGAGCTATCATATCTTTTTCATCCAATCTCAAATTGGACATCTAGATATACCATTTCAAAATTCACAAGGAGTGAAACATGAACCCACAATAATCTTTGTCAAACGACAAACGATTCATGTAAGAAAAATACACAATTTCCTTCCCACACAATATATTTTTCCAACAATATCAAGACAATTGGTTGAAGCAAAAGATGGAATCTATCGAGGTACAATGTCTTGGAAAAACCTTCACGGGCAGAGGTTGTACAAATGAACGCACATAGGAGATTACATAGGCGTTTTAAAGCACCGTCCCTCGCCTCGCATTTTTTATTACAAGTTGGGCATCTAAGACGTATATGGGCCAACTTGAGGGGATGTTAGACTATAGGCCCATACAAATGATGAGCCAAGATGGATTGGACTTGATCTAGTCTTTTAGTTTTCTTAGTTTTGCAGGAATCCCATATTCTGCATATGCAAAATAATTATTGGAGTAGAGTCAAAGTCAACCAAGAAATAGGAAAAGGAAAACATGTTTTTTTGCTGGAAGGTTTGGCAGGGTCGTGCCTTGTAAAGAGCACGACCGTGCATAACAATTTTGGGAAACAACCCATTCAGACTTAGTGATGGATGTGGTTTTATCCATCCAAAAGATATGTTTCCTAGCTTATTTAATGCTCGAAACCTTGAGAATTTAATGTGTTTTGTTAGTGTTTTGAAAGTATAGAGGTTGAAGTGCAAATAATCAAAAAATTGAAGATTTAAGCTTGTTTTGGAAGTTTAGGGACCAAACTGCAATTATGAAAAATTGGAGAAGAAACTGATATTATAAAGTTTAGGGACCAAAGTGCAAATCTAGAAAGTACAAGGGTCAAAGTGCAATTACGAATCGAATCCAAGGCACAATCAGCACGACTTGTGCAAAAGGCACAACTCGTGCCACGAGTCATCACCCATGGCCGATCAAGGCTTTGTGCCGAAAAATCTGTGACGGATTTGGTCCGTCACAGAATTAAAAGCCTTTTTCAACAGAATCAGTAACAGATTTGTGACGGATTTCAGCAGAATCTTAATTTGACTAGGAATTGACCTATTTTGACTGTAAATTAGAAATCCCTCATCCCTCCTCCTATATAAAGAATTCCTAGACAAGTTTTTGATCTTTCTCTCATCTCTTATCATCCTCTTTATCGCTTCTTCTCTTGTACATATTAGATTATGGTTTTTATTTATTTTGAAGATTCAAGAACAAGATTTATTTATTTTAATGGTATTTCAAGGCTAATTTTTTTGATTCGTGGATTGAGGTAACAATTTGATCTTTATGTTAGGGTTTTAATTCTTCCTCTCTCTCTCTCTCTTTCTCATTCTTGTTCTCTCAACATTCTTCAAGATCATTCATAGACTTCAATTGTATATTAAGATATTTTTGACCTATGAATCTATTTGGGTATCCATTGTTACAGTAACTCGAACATAGATACATTGACCCTTGTTGAGAATAATAGATTTAATTGAGGACGTAACTGAAATCAATGAATTTAGGTTCTTATGTTCTTTTGATCTTCATGATTCTTCAATTATTATATCTACGTAACTGGAGTATAATAAAAAGAGAATATTTGAGTTGCAAATCGCATAACAAACCGTCCCAACTCATGATTTTGTGAATGAACCCAAGAATGAGATTGAATTCCTTTTACATGATTTAAATAGCATAAAGTGATAATTGTTATGATCCCCAATCCATGAATCCCTTGTTTCTTGATTTCTTTGCTTGCTTTTATTTATAGTTTTCTTAGATTAATAATTCAAACAATCAAAACCCTTTTCTTTTGGTTACTTTAATACATTAATAAAATACACTTGTTCCACTTCAGTCCCTGTGGACGACCCTTGCAAGTAAGCATATTACTATATTGATAAACTAGTGCACTTGCTAGGTAATTTTAATAAGAGGGAAATTTCCTCCATCACTTAGTTTGCACGGGCGTGCAAGATTAGGCGCGCAACCGTGCTCGACAGCAGTTTGGGCTGGGCCTACAAAATCACCAGAATCGTTATTCCTTTTGTACCTAGGTGTAGGGTATTGACTCTTGTACTCTATATAATGCCAAGTAAAGTTCATAAAAATATTGTAACATCATATTATAAAATTATTGAGCATAATCCTGGCTTGTTAGTACCCCAGACGTATTTCTTGATTAGAAGGATATGGGTAAACAATTCTTGTTTGATCGTGTGTGTTCTTCTCCAATGTTCTCCTTCTTTATTATTCATCTATTGCTTGTGGGCCTATCATATTTTGTGTCGTTTCCCAACAATTGACATCCTAGCTTTGGTTCTTGATCCAAGGCTAGGGTTTTGTTGCCCTGTACATGGAAGATTTTATGGGGGCTTTGGAGGTGGCAATAAGGTGTTGATCGAAAAGTTTGATGGAACAGAATACAATTTCTGGCGGACACAAATTGAGTACATGTTGTGGAACAAGTATATGTATCCGATCATGAAAGAGAAGGCTTCAGATATCGATACCAAGAAGTGGGCGGTCATGGATAAAAAGGTGTTGGTTCTAGTAAGACAGACGTTAACCAACGACGTGTCCAAGATAGTACTTGAATCCAAGATGACATTGGCGATGTTAGAGATGCTGGTGAACATGTATGAGATGCCATTGGCAACAAAGAAGGCTTATCTGATGAGGAAATTGCTGAACTTGAAGATGATGAAGGGCATATCGGCAACGAAACACATAAGTGAATTCAAATATATCACGACCCTTTTATCTTTGGTAATTGTTACTCTTGATGAAGAAGTGAAAGCATTGATTTTGTTATCATCTTTACCAGACAGTTAGAATACAACTGCAATAGCAGCAATGTATCAACGAGAAGGCAAAGTTGAAGTTTAGTGAAGATGTGGATGTGATTATGGGCGAAGAAATTCGTAGGAAAAGCAAAGGGCAAACATTGAGGCTTGCACTGGCAGTCGGGGAAAAGAGTAGGGTGGTTGAAAAATTAAAGACAATTAAGTGCCACAATTGTGGGATGAGGAGGCATATTAGGAGGACTTGTCGAGCGATGAGAGGAGATTGAATGTTGCGGAGGAGATAGCGGATGCATTAATCTTAAGTGAGAGCAGTTTGCCGAATTCATGGATTTTGGATTTGGGCACTACGTTCACTAATGCTAATGAGGAAGGGATGGATCGGTATATCTTTGGAAATTTTGGGGTCGTTCATCTAGGAGATAATAATCCGGTCAAGATTGTGGGGAAGGGTGACAGTCGAGTAAAGGCAAAAGATGGGACTGTGTTATGGCTTCGTGATGTGCAACATATTTTGAATTTGAATAGGAACTTAATTTCTATTGGGCAACTGGATAGGGAAGGTTGTGTGGTCGCCTTTGGTTGTCGGTCATGGAGGGTTACGAAGGGAGATACATGATAGTTCGGGGTGGTTTGGAGAAGATGTTGTACACCACATACAACATGGTTTGCTTGGGAAAAGAAAGGGTGCATTTTAGTGGAGGATAACGAGGTCGTAGTGATCGTCGGGGTATAAGAATTACACAAAACGGTATGTTGGGAAGAATTTGATGGGCCTTCAAGCTAGCCGGCAGAGGGAACTGGGATTCAACGGCACCAACATGTGAGCGATACTGTGATGATGCCCGATTTTTCTTTTGTTGAAAATCATTTCAGAGTCGCCACTGTGATGATGCCCGATTTTTATTTTGTTGAAAATCATTTCGGATTCGCCACGCCGTTTTTAGTTAAAGGGCCAAAACTTTGAAAAAAGCCCAAAATTAGAGAAGTGAGTTCGGAGGTCACGTTACACTTCAGGAAGAACATTTGACATTTACCCGAAATGCCTCGTACGACGAGTCTTCCTCACTTGAAACCTTTGTGTGTGTGTGTGTTAAAAAGGGACTTTCTAAAAAAAAGGAGTTTTCTAAAAATAATTGAAATTCTAGGGGCTGAACTGAAAAACAGTTTTAAAACAGTGATTAAACTGAAAATAACAGAAAACTGGAAACTGTTTACAGATGACATTGTCATCCGCGTGGAGGAGATTGTAGTGCAATCTCATCCGCGCGGATGGGGCTGCAGTGTCAATATTTTTTACATTTTCCAGTTTAGTCACTGTAATTTTCAGAAAGTTAACTGGATTTACAGGACTTAACTGGAATTGTAACTGAAAGCAAAAAATGAAGGAATTGAATGGATTTTTTTGGCATCCATGTTTTGTCGTCTCTTTCCCTAGACTTTGGTTAGTGGTCATAATTGATGAATCCACTTAACCAAGCCATCCCGGGGGTACATTAGGACTTGAAAACATATCATTTGCAAAGGGGAAGGAAATTTGACATGAAAGTAAATTTGAACAAGGGATAGGTCAAGATGTATCAACTTTTAGAGGAAAATCTTTAAGGTGGTCATAAGATGACCATCCTTGAGATCTATACTCAAGTGTATCTCCAACATCTTGTGTGGCCTATTTTGTAGGTCTAGATGATTTTCATCCAAGGAAAGTGTTCCAAGGTGAGCATCTTAGACATGGAGACGGAGATTTGCAAGGAAGTAAATATTATGGACCCTTTGAAGTGGTCATCTATGGAGATGGGCTCCAAGATGACCATACTTTAGGTCAAGAAAGCAAGTAAGAACTAGTCAATGTAAAGAGACATGGAAGTAAAAAATATGGACCATTTAGGAGTGGTCACATATGGAGATTGACTCCAAAATGACCATCTTCTAGGTCAAGCAAGCAAGTACCAAGTAATGTAAAAGGGGGGAGTGGGGAATGACATAAAAGTAAAGGAGAATGTGGATCACCTTAGAAGATCATCCATGAAAATGGATTCCATGGAGATCCTCTTGGATCCTTGGGACAAGAGGGGAAGGGGAGTTCAAACAACAAGTGATAACAACCACTTTACATCATTTATGTATGAAAATGTATGTATGTGTGAGTTTTGAGTAAGGAAGAACAAGGGTATTACCAATGTTTTTTGAACTTGTGTGTAGGGTTTGAAGGTTTCAAAGGCTTATGAGTGGTTTTGGAGTGGATTTGAGGTTGGATTTGGTATCGAATGTGAGTTTCTAAGGTGAAAATGGCTATTTGGGAGAGGATTTTGACAGCATAACAGTAGATTTTCGTATTTTTTGTCCTTGTTAAACTGAGGGAGAAGGGCTGTATTTATAGGTAGGCTGGGTGACGATCTTATCCGCGTGGATAAGATTGTAGGTACAATCTTGTCCGCGCTGATGACCCCACCAGCGTGCCTGATCCTGTGCAGAAAGCAGTTTTGGCATTTTGCACTTGGTCAATATTTCTTTTTTATTGGAAATGACAAATTTCTAGCAAGGTATTTGTCCATTTTTTAATTCCTAAGAGGTCCTTCCTCATTCAAATTGTCAAAATAATGTCCAAAATGCCCCTAAATGATCATAAATCATTAAATTGGGCTGACAGAATATTAACGACCCAGATTGGGGCACTTACTATAGCCCCTCGGCGATGGTACTTCCAGGGGAAGTGGGGTCGTCGACAAAGTGAGGATCCCAATCTGGCAAACTATTATCGAGACGCGTGAGGAGGTGACCAAGGCGGTCGAATGGCTGGACCCTTAACGAAAGGATTCCTACGTATCCCATGTGGGAATCAAGCCGGTCGTAGTTCGGATCTTGCAGGGAAACTGTCAAACGAATGGACCTCCCACCGCATTTTCATTGTTGAAGGTAGACTCGACTAACAGAGGCATTTTCGAAGGTAGACTCGACTAACGGAGGCATTGCCAAAGACAGACTCGACTAACGGAGGCGTTGCGGAAGGATACTCGACTAACGGAGGCGTTGGCGAAGGTAGACTCGACTAACGGAGGCGTTGCCGAAGACAGACTCGCTGGGGAAGATTCAGGCTTACGATAACTGTCGGGGTTTATTTGCTGGGGATATGCGTTCTTGGTACAGGCTTACAATGACGATCGGGGTTGAAAACGAGGAAGGGAATGGACTTCCGTTAGGTTTTCGTTAAAAGGACGGGCTTACGATGACGGCCGCGGTTGAAAATGAGGAATGGAATGGGCTTCCGTTAGGTTTTCGTTAAAGGACGTGCTTACGATGACGGCCTGGGTTGAAAACGAGGAAGGGAATGGACTTCCGTTAGGTTTTCGTTAAAGGACGGGCTTACGATGATGGCCGGGGTTGAAAACGAGGAAGGGAATGGACTTCCGTTAGGTTTTCGTTAAAGGACAGGCTTACGATGACGGCCGGGGTTGAAAACGAGGAAGGGAATGGACTTTCGTTAGGTTTTCGTTAAAGGACGGGCTTACGATGACGGCCGGGGTTGAAAACGAGGAAGAGAATGGATTTCTGTTAGGTTTTCGTTAAAGGACGGGCTTACGATGACGGCCGGGGTTGAAAACGAGGAAGGGAATGGGCTTTCGTTTAGTTTTGTTAAAGGACGGGTTTACGATGACGGCCGGGGTTGAAAACGAGGAAGGGAATGAACTTTCATTAGGTTTTCGTTAAAGGACGGGCTTACGATGACGGCCGGGGTTGAAAACGAGGAAGGGAATGGACTTCCGTTAGGTTTTCGTTAAGTTGGGGGTCTGGATGCAGAGGGCCAGGAATTAAAGGGGCAAAGCAGGGATTTTGCCCTGCAATCTTGTCCGCGCGGACCAGATCAGCAGGGCGCCTGGTTCAAAAAGCTGGACAGTCGTGTCTGTCTTCCTCATTCTTTTCAAAAGACAGACGAGGAAGAGGGAGAGAAGAGAGAGGGAAAACCGCCATTGTTGTCCAATTTCTTCGCGAAAACCTTTGAAATCAAGTCTATGGAGCGAGAGGGAGTCCACCGAGGTCGGGTGATTAGAGAGGCCGCGGAGAAGAGACTTGAATTGGTGAGGATGCACCGCCATTACACGCTCTCGCAATCGATGAACGAGGAGTTTTACCAGGATATGTGGCAACATTGGGCCACCGACGAGGATCTTCGCATGGTATGATACTCAATTTTGCCTATTTTGTTGATTTTTTTGTCAAAATTGGTACATGTTAAACTTAGGGCTTGAATTGTCAAGATTGGAATTTTTTCTTGTTTGGTCTTGGAAATATGCAATTGGTGATGCATTTGTTTAATTGAAAGCATGGGTAAAAGGAATATGCAATTTATTTGTAAAAAACATGGGTAGTTTGCATAATGTAAAAATAAAGTGGGTACAAATTTTCCGAATTTGGGACGGACTCTTGCATAAGAGATTTTTGTGATGAAAATTTGCTTTTTGTGAATGCATGCTTGATAACATGATGACTGAATGTGAAAAAACGGTGCATGCATGTTATGTTTTATAAAAGGAGGTACAAATTTACCGAATTTGGAACGGACTCTTGTATAAGATATTTTGATGAAAATTATTTTTGTAAATTGGACACAAATTTGCCGAATTTGGAACAGACTCTCGCGTAAGAGATTTTGATGAAAATTGTTTTTGTAAACTGGGTACAAATTTGCCGAATTTGGAACGGACTCTTGTATAAGCGATTTTTGATGAAAAAAGTTTTGTAAACTGGGTACAAATTTACCGAATTTGGAACGGACTCTTGCATAAGAGATTTTCATGAAAATTGTTTTTTGTAAATTGGGTACAAATTTACCGAATTTGGAACGGACTCTTGTATAAGAGATTTTGATGAAAATTGTTTTTGTAAATTGGGTAAAAATCTGCTGAATTTGGAACAGACTCTTGTATAAGAGATTTTTGATGAAAAATGTTTTGTAAATGCATGTTTGATAATATGATGCCTGAATGTGAGAAAAGATGTGTGTAGGAAAATGTGTTCGAAAATGGGACGGATTTGTAAGTACCCAAATCTGGCTCATGCCTTCCGGTTAAGTTTTTCGGAAATTCCCCGAACTTTTCTAAAGTTCAGGGAAAATTCTGGAACTTTCCCAAACCTTCCAAGGGGGAAGGACTTGCTAGGAATTAATATTCCAAGCAGTCCCTCGCTGGAAAGAAGTTTCTAGGCGCCACCTTGCATGGATCTAGAAGCAGGCTGAGTCATCAAAGGATAATGCCGCACGGCTTCATTAGCCAGAGGTTAATGCCGCACGGCTTCATTAGGAAGCACAAATCAGCCTATAAATAGAGACCTCCTCTATTCATTTTGATATACAATTTTGAGCACTGTTACTCTGCCAACTGAATAATCGAAATTCCAGTGACCAAAACTCCCAAAAATCACCTCCCTCTTTCATAAAAACTCATCCAAAGCCACTTCTACATTAGGAAAACCCCAAGGAAGATAGAGAAAAACCATCATTGGTAATCTCTCCTTCCTTTCTCCTTGAAATATCCTTATTATATTGTCATATTGCTTACTTGTTATTTATCTTGCCATTTCTTGTCATTAAATGTGATATATTGTCATAAAAATCCAATCTTTATCATGTAGACATCTATCCCCCTTTTCCCCTAACACATATGATTCATGGAGGATCCATCCCAAGGATGAACAAGGGTCCTCAAGTGGCTTGTTCTAGGGAGGATCCATCACATGATGATGTGAAATATCCCCCTTTTATTACATAAAAATGTCATTTTTACTATTATAATGTCATCCCCTTCCCTTGACCTTGCTTCCAAGGGTTGTCCACCTTAAAAGGTTCTTAAAGGACATAGGAAAGCCTTAAAGGTCTTCCCTTTACATTCATAGCCTTAGTTCTCATAGTGTTCATTACACTTATTTTCATAAAAATGCAATCTTTACTTTCCAATGTAACTCCCCCATGTCCCTCATGGTTGGATCACTCTCTAAGGATTGTCTAGTGACCTTCCTAAGGCACAAAAGACATAGGATGAGTATAAAGATCCAATCTTTATACCCCTCTGTAAGTGTCCCAATCTGAACCGCCAATATTCCTTCAGCCCAATTTAACGTTTTCCACATCAAATAAACATTTAAGGGCATTTCGGTCACTTCCCAAGGCAATTTAAGCAAGGAAGGACCTTAAGGGAACAACAAAATTGGATTGAATCTCGCTGGAAAGAGTAATTTCCAAGAAATTGACCAATTTGAATTAATTGCAAACAGCCAAAACTGCTTTTCTGCAAAATCAGGCACGCGTTCATCCCAATCCGCGCGGACAGGAATAAGCCTCAGTCTCATCCGCGCAGACAAGAATGAACCCTAATTCAGCCTATAAATAAAACCCTTCTCTCTCTGTTTAGAGGATCCATTCTCAACCCTACTATTACATTGACAAAAATACTCCAGAAAACAGCCTAAACACTCATCCAAACACTAAACCCAAAACACAAATCCAAACACAAGTCTTGAATATATTCAAACCCTAAACACAAACCAAGGAAGATAGGGTACAACCATTGGTAAACCCTCCTTCTCATTACCTTAATCTCTCATCTTTAAGCAATTCATCTCATGTTTAGCATTGTTATCTCATTTTGTTTATTATAAATCTTGCTTTAACTATTCATTAAATCTTGTTACTTGTTAAGCTTACTCCCTCCTTGTCCTTGGATCTAGGAAGATCTCTATGGAGTTCATCTCCATGGATGACCTTCCACAAAGATCTAAATCTTTATGTTCATGTTAATCTTTATGTCTTCTTTTTTTTTTACTAGCACTTGCACCATTTGACCTAAGTATGGTCATCTTGGAGTTTAATCTCCATGGTGATCATCTTAATGGTCAACATCTTGTTTTCTTGTGATAACACTCCATTAAAGCCTAAGATCTCCACCTTGGAACAATTTCCATGGATGAAGATCACTAAGGTTCCTAGGTTACTAAAGGTGTAGTTGATACATTGAGTTTAAAGATCTCAAGGATGGTCATCTTAATGACCACCTTAGAAATTCACTCTAAAGTTGATACACCTTTAACCTAAATTCCATTTTCATGCATTAATCTTTATTTTATGTCAAATTCCCCCATCCCAAGCAAATGAAATGCTTCTAAGTCCTAATGTACCCTCATGATGGCTTGATATAGTAGATCACTACTAATCATGTTTAGTGATCACTAATCAAAGCCTAAGGAAAGTGGGGACAAGCATGGATGCAAAATCCAAAAATTCTTTTTATTTGGCATTTTCTGTTACAACTCCAGTTCTGATTCTGTAAATCCAGTTGACTTTCTGGAAATTACAGAATCAGACTGGAAAGCTGCCAAAAAGAAACCCTACTGTCCTATCCGCGCGGACAGGATTGATCCTCGTCCTAATCCGCGCGGACATGAAAGTCACAGACAGATATTTTTGTTTCCAGTCCTTTTTTTTACTCACAGAAGCACACTGTTTTGATTAATTCCAGTCTTGTCCAGTCAAACTATTTATTTCCAGAAAATCCCTTTTGCAAAACACAAACACACTCACACACATACAAATGGTTTCAAGTTTGGAAGACTCGTCTACGAGGCATTCCGGGTGAACGTGCTAATCGTTCTTCCCGAAATGTAACGTGACCTCCGAACCCTTTATCTCTTTTTTGGGCATTTTTTCAAAGTTTTGGCCCCTTAAACTAAAAACGGTGTGGCGACTCCGTCGATTTTCAAAAAATCGGGTACATCACAGTGGCGACTCCACTGGGGACAGAAAATAAGCTTTGTTTTTTTTTTTTTTAAAAAAATGATACTTGATATATAGGTGGAAACCATTAAGCTTCCCGTCACCGCCTCCTAACATGAGTCTGGGATAAACTATGGTCAAACTTCCGTCCCGGCACTTGAAACCATTTGTATGTGTGTGTGTGTTTTCCCCATTTCGTGTTATTATCGTTTTGACCGTTCCGGAAAAATCGAAATTTTGACTGTCGGACCCGTTTCCTTAACTGTTTGAATTTTATATGCTTATGTGCTTATTTGCTTTCAAAATATTTTCGAAAATATTTTTTTAAAAAAAATCATTTTCAAAATCTTTTGCATGCATCATTGTAAGTACCCAAATCTGACTCATGCCTTCCGGTTAAGTTTCCCGGCAATTCCCCGGACTTTCCTAAAGTTCAGGGGCAATTCGGGAACTTTTCCAAACCTTCCGAGGGGCGAAGGACTTGCTAGGAATTAGAATTCCACGTAGTCCTTCGCTGGAAAAGCCCTTCTAGAAGGCCACCTTGCATGTTTCTAGAAATGAGCTGAGTCATCTCAGGATAAAACCGCACGGCCTCATTTGCCATGGGGTTACAGCCGCACGGGCTCATTAGCTGGTGTCAGACTGCCTATAAATAGAGACCTCCTCTATTCATTTTGGGGGGGGGGGTTCAGTAGTGTTACTCTGCCAAAATACCACCACGAAATTCCAGAGAGCTGAGAGTGTCAAAAACCACCTCCCTCCTCTTCAAAACCTTCCAAAGTTGGTCCTTCCTTAGGCAAACCTCAAGGAGAAAGAGGGACACCACCATTGATAACCTCTCCTCCCCTTTATCTTGCATTATACTTGTATTTATGTGATATATTGCTCCTTGCTTTATATATTGCTATATACTTGCTTGGGACTTGATATATTGTCATTAAAGATCATATCTTTAGGCATGTAAATCATATTACCCCCTTTTCCCTATCACATAGGATCCATAGGGGATCCAAACCAAGGATGAACAAATAAGACCTCAAAAAAGGCTTGTTCTAGGGTTGATCTCTCACATGGTGATGTGAAAAGTAGCATCCTTTGCACTTAAAATATCATCTTTACATATAAAGTAGCATCCTTTGCTCTTAAAATGACATTTTTATGTATAAAGTAGCATCCTTTGCATTAAAGATGTCATCTTTGCACATCAAGTAGCATCCTTTGCACTCAAAATGTCATCTTTATGCATGAAGTAGCATCCTTTGCACCTAAAATGTCATCTTTTCATTAAAAATGTCATCTTTAGCTTAAAAATGCATCCCCCATGTCCCTCATGGTTGGATCTCTCTCCTAGGATTGCCTAGTGACCTTCTTAAGGCACAAAAAGTCATAGGATGAGTATAAAGATCCAATCTTTATACCCCTTCCCTAGTTCCCCTTGGTACTTGGAGCATCTCTTGGAACGAGATGGTGTAAAGGTCCTATCTTTACATCATTTCTTCCATTTAAAGATGCCATAGACGGATTCTCCTTTAGAAAAAGGATGAGCCCTAGCCGCATATCTCTGATCATCACTTGAGACGAGCATAAATGCCCCAAAAAGTCTAAATCGTCTCAAGATGTAGGATTGATAGGCAAAGGTCATTCCTTTCTAAAGAGTCTCATCCTTGGAATCTAAAACGGTGTCCCTATCTTGATCACATGTGACCCAAGGTCTCATCATGATGATCATAAGTCCAAGATGAGAAGGGGACCAAAGTCCCTAATACATAAAAATCCAAGGAACCCCGAGCGATAACCAACTCATGGTTTATACGTCCGGAAGACCACTTGGTACGTTCCCCCCTTTTCAAAACTCACATCTCACACACGAAAGCACTAAGGCAAGTATGAAAAGCGGATCCTGGAAGACTTGCTTCGGCAAGGCTCTTTGGGTGAACGACGATCCATTCTTCCCAAAGGGTAACTTAACCTCCAGACCCAAATCCTTTTTTTCAAAGTTTTGAGGAAATCAAAATGGCGTGGCGACTCCGTTTTTCAATTTAAACCGGACGTTTCCAAACTGATGTGAGGCGGTGATCCCCCTTACACGAAAAAGTGGTTCCAAAAAAATAAATAAACAAAAAGAGAGCCGCTTATCTTGGGCACCACATTCACAGTTTGATGACTCCGATGGGGACTAAACCAAAGGAGAAAGCTTTCGTTTTTAAAATAAAAAAATGATACCCGATATATAGGTGGAAACCATTAACCTTCCTGTATCGCTTCCTAACCCGAGGCTTGGGATAAACGATGGTCTAACAATCCCACATACCGGTATCTCTTTTCGAAAAAAAAAGAAGAAAGCTTTTTTCGAGTGGGTTAGCCTTCTGTCGCGGATCCGCTTCTCATACTTGCCCTATGTTTTTTGCATTGCATTGCATGCATCCATGGTTCTTAGGAATTGTGCATATACTGAAAACTGAACAGGAAAGCATTCTGGAGCTGAAAAGGTGCCAAAAAGGCCGGGAAAACAGCCTGCAGATCAAAGAAAAATGGAACCTGGAAAGTTGCTTGATGCAGCCGTACGGCTTAATCCTCCCTGGATTCTGACCGGGCGGCTTCATTGGCAATTCCACCAGGACAAAAATTGAGGCTAATCTGGCAGCCTTGGCAGCTTGGGGCTATTCAGTTCCAAGACTGACCGGGGCTCCCAGAAAATTTACGTGCTTATCTGCTGCATTTTCCCCCTTCCCGAAAAATCATTCCTTTAAAACACATTTCTGAAAATTTCTGTTTTAACTCAAAAAGGAATATTTTTAGGAGGCCGCACACTACGCGCACCATATATATCCTGTACACTTTGCACGCACGTCCCTTTAACACGGGGTGGTTGTTCAGTTGCAGTCACGGACAGTATTACGATGCTCCCGGGCGCGCACGGAATCATCCCAAACTCCCCATGGCAGCCAGTGTCGACCAATGCACAGTCCGTGTCACACATTTTAAAACCATGACTTTTGGTTGGTTTTTGGTCTAGTCCGTGTCATATAGCCTAGTTGCATACCCTCGTAAAGGTCAAACCTTAGCCCCTGTCGAGAGTCAAGATCTTTCGCGCAAGCGGAGCTCTGCCGAAATTCCGACAAGGAAAAATGGGTAGAATCTTGACTCCGACATTGACATTGACTTTGACCCGCACGGGATACGTAAAGGTCAAACCTTAGCCCATGACGGAAGTCTAGATCCTTCGCACAAGCGAAACTCTGCCGAAATTCCGACAAGGAAAAATTGGAAAGATCTTGACCCCGGCATTGACTTTGATTTTGACCCGCATGGGATGCGTAAGAGTCGAGACCGAGTCCGTGCCAAAAATCCAAAGATCCTTCGCGCAAGCGAAACTCTGCCGAAATTACGACAAGGAAAAAGTGGCAAGATCTTGACCCGGCATTGACTTCGACTTTGACTCACGCACAGCGTATGCAACGAAGTTCAATGTGACACTGTGTCATCCGACTTTTATCGCCTGACCCATGCCTATTATCTTCTCGGACATTGCCGAAAAGTCAAAACGTCATTCGCGCAAGCGAAACTCTGCCAAAATTCCGTTAAGGCTGAAAGACGAGACTTTCCCGGCATTGGCTTGACTATAATCCGCATCGCTCGTGCGTTAAAAGTTCCTATGACCCGCTAGACCCGTTAGGAGCGTTCTTCTCTCTCGGTCGGTGGGATCCGTGTGCCCTATAGGACTCTCACCCGGGGCTGTCCACTCTGGGAGATCGAAATACAGGTGGAATACGAGGGGCTTATAGACGTAGTGACGGAGCCCACTGATCCAGGATCTAGAGTAGTTGTGAAAAAGAAGGGCAGAACCCCTTTTCCAACCAAATAGAAATTAATAAAAGACACTGTTTTAAGTAAACTGGAAGATTCTTAATTTGCATATTGCTTGAGCCTTCAGCCTAAACATCTACCCCGAGTCTAAACCTCTCCTTTCCCTTTCCCGCAGCGAGAAAGAAGTGGGTGAGAACACCGGGACAGCAGTTTGTCGGCACAGAGGTCTCAAATAACCTATCAAAATCTTCAAGTATCAACTTCCCAGTGTCATAAATGGCCAATGTGGTAATCGACAATGGTAATAACCAAGTAGTTGGAGAGGCCGTCCCAGCTCAACCCAGGCCCCACATCTGGTATGATGTGTGTGATTGCGATGACTGTTTGGAATATGATTATCAAGATTGGATTAACGAGGATGCTCCTTCAAGAAAGAAGAAGAAGAGGAAATCCATGCAACAAAAATTAAAGGAAAGGTACGAAGCTGGGGACAAAAGCGTGGGAACTTTAGGAGAGCCTTCAGGCAAATTTGAATATTACGTCAGTTATGCCAAGGAGCCTACCAAAGAACCGGTCATCCAAAACATAGTCCAGCCTAATACTCCTGTTGTCATTGACCCACTTGAGGCAGAGAGCTCTGAGTTTGTTGCCATTGTGAAGTTCAACGAAAAGCTAGCGGATTTGGAAGCAGAATACAAAAATCCTATAGAATACATGGTCAATCAAGGAAGGATCAAAGTCTCCCCTGAAGAAGACTTCATCAGCATAATCCAGGCCAACCCTCCTGTTGGCTACACCGACAAGGTTGTGATATCGAAGATTGGTAAAGAGAAAATGACTTATCAGCAGTGTATTGACAAGATGAACCAAACCCTCCAGTCAATGAGTCCGGTTGTCACAGACGAGCTCGCCGAGAGATTGCATCAGGCTTCCCTAGCTCCCCTCACAGCATTTCCAAGGTACCGGCCTACCAATGATTTTCGACAAGTTTTCGATCAGTTCGAAGTTTCCAACTTTATGAAGAATGCTGACAAGACTGCTACTCCCCAGGGCAAAAGCAGGAAAGAGTGAAACCCCAGTCCAACCCGCGTCAAACACTTCGAGTCAATAAGTAGTGTAGGGTCCAGAGTCAGTAGGGTCAAGAGTCAGTTGAGTCAGGAATCTTTGAATTCCAGTCCTGCGAGTCATCCGAAGGCCTCACGCCTGAGGATTATGAATATGTAACCAATGTCATCTTTCCTCTTGCTTTGAATGAAATGACAGATCTTTCTGAGTATCCCCTTATTGCCAACTTAACAAATGATAAATTAACTCAAAACTTAACAACAGTTAATAATGAATCATTTAAACAAGATGCAAACACACTAAATGAACAATACATCCAAGATATCTTTAAGCAGGTTACAGACAAAGAGGAAAACCGGGCCCAAGCTGCCGAGGAGGTTTTGACAAGTGTTAACTTGGGTACTGTCGAGGAACCTAAAGAGACACAGATTGGAAACTTCTTCCAGGGGGTTGAACGGGACAGACTGGTCAATCTGCTCAGAGAGTACATGGACGTGTTCGCATGGTCGTACAGGGATATGCCGGGGCTAGACAGTTCGATAGTAGAGCACAGAATCCCTTTAGCACCAGATGCTAAGCCAGTAAAGCAGAAACTGAGAAAGATCAAGCCAGAATGGTCTCTACAGGTCAAAAAAGAGATTGAGAAGCTACTGCGGGTAGGATTCATCAGAGTCATCGAATACCCGACATGGTTATCCAACATTGTGACTGTAACTAAGGCCAATGGGAAGGTGCGCTGCTGTGTAGATTTCCGGGATCTGAACAAAGCCAGCCCCAAAGACGATTATCCCTTGCCAAACATAGACATTCTGGTGGACGCCACTGCCAACTACGAAGTCAAATCCTTCGTTGATGGCTTTACTGGCTACAACCAGATCAGGATGGCCGAGGAGGACCAAGAAAAGACAGCCTTCACCACACCGTGGGGAACGTACTGCTATACAGTGATGCCATTTGGGCTTAAGAATGCCGGGGCCACTTATCAGAGGGCAGCGACCGTACTCTTTCACGACAGGATCCACAAGGAGATTGAGGTCTACGTCGATGACATGATAAACCACTCCAAAGGCGAGGACGGACAGCACTTTGTTGACCTGTGAAAGTTCTTTGAGAGGATGAGACAGCATTCCATGAGACTGAACCCTGCCAAATGCACCTTCGGAGTGACAAGGGTAAAAGTACTTGGGTATATGGTCATGGAGCAAAGTATCGAAGTCGATCCCCGAAAGATCAAGGCCATTATGGACATGAGGCCACCTCAAACCCAGATAGAAGTCAAAAGTTTTATGGGCAAACTACAGTACATCAGCCGCTTTGTCAACCAGTTGACTACTATGTGCGAGCCCATCTTCAAGCTCATGAAGAAGAATGTAAACATAGAATGGACCGAGGAATGCCAGGATGCCTTTGACCAAATCAAGGCATACTTAGTACATCCTCCGGTACTATGCCCCCCACATAGACAGAAACCTCTTCTGCTCTATCTCAGTGTCATTGATGCGGCAGTTGGGGCTATGCTTGCTCAGGAGAAGAAAGACTCCCGAGTAGAGAACGCCATTTACTTTGTCAGCCGGAAGCTGCAGGGAAGTGAGCTCAATTACTCATCATGTGAAAAGACTTGCGTAGGACTGATCTGGGTAGTCGGTAAGCTGAAGCATTACATGCAAGCCTACCCTGTGAACTTGGTCTCGAAAATGGACCCCATCAAGTACATCTTCGACAAGCCTTCCCTCTCGATGCGTCTAGCAAAGTGGTCTTTCTTCTTAGCTGAGTATGACATCAACTATGTGACGAGAAAGGCTATCAAGGGTCAAGCGTTGTCAGACCATCTGGCAAACTTCCCTAGCAATGAGGACCGCGGGCCTGAACCCCAATTCCCAGATGAAGGGATCTTCGTAGTTGAGCCTGAGAACCGATGGCAGCTATTCTTTGACGGAGCTGCCAACAAGAGAGGAAATGGCGTAGGGATGCTACTGGTCGATCCGAAAGATGAGCACACGCCCATAGCCCTCAAGTTGAACTTCCCTGCCACGAACAATGTCGCCGAGTATGAAGCTTGTATTGCTGGTATGGAAGCTGCCTTAGAAAGGAAAGTCAAGGAGCTCGAAGTTTATGGAGACTCAGCCCTGATCATCAACCAGGTCTCCAATAAATGGAAGACTGTGGACCCTAATCTTCAGAGATATCATGCCTATATGGAGAATTTGACTGAGCAGTTCAGAGAAGTGACCTTTCATTACCTGCCAAGGGAAAATAACAGATTCACAGATGCCCTAGCTACTCTAGCCTCACTAGTAGAGATCCCCGAGGGAAAGGCAATAAAACCCTTCAGAGTGGGTAGAAGAGAAGCCCCAACTTTCTGTTGTGAAGTAGACCTGGGACCCGAGCCTGTCAAGGAACCCTGGTACAGTCAGATTTACCAGTTCCTCAAAGATGGAGAGTCAACTTTCAGAGACGAAGAAGGTAGACCAAAAGAAGGCATTAAGGCCAAGAGCTTGCAAGCCCTGAAACGGTTGGCCTCCCACTATGTCATTCTAGGGGGCGACCTGTACAAGAAACGGTACCAGGGACCACTCCTCCTGTTTGTCACCCAAGAAAGGGCCAGAGAGTTGATGACCGAAGTCCACAATGGTCCCTGCGGTCCTCATATGAATGCCAGAGCATTGATGCAAGTGATCCTCAGAATGGGTTACTACTGGATCTCCATGGAGACAGACTGTGTCCAGCATGTTCGAGCGTGTGACAAATGCCAACGGTTTGCCAACCTCAACCATCTCCCGCCTCATGACCTGTACTGTATGACGACTCCTTGGCCGTTTGCAACTTGGGGTATTGACGTGATAGGGAAGATAGCCCGACAGGAAGCAATGGGCATGAATTCGTGTTAGTAGCAGTCGACTACTTCACCAAGTGGGTAGAGGCCAAGTCCTACAAGGTCCTCACTTCCAGAAAAGTGGCCCAATTCATCAAAGAAAACATTATGTGCAGATATGGGGTGCCCAATGAGGTCATTTCAGATAACGGGTCGCACTTTGAGGGGGACTGCGATAGATTGCTGTCAGAATTCAGAATCACTCGCCACAAGTCGTCCCCATACAAACCTCAGACTAACGGAGCCGTGGAAGCTGCCAATAAGACGCTCGAACGGATCATCTGGAAAATGGCCACCCGTGGTCGTGACTGGCCTGAAAAGCTGCATCTGGCACTCTGGGGCTACAGAACGTCTGTCAGAACAGCTACGGGAGAAACTCCCTTTGCCCTAACTTACGGGATGGAAGCAGTGTTGCCCGTGGAGTTGGAAATCCCGTCACTAAGGGTCCTCCTGGAAAATAGTGTCAACGAAGTAGAATGGCTGCGCAGCCGGCACAATGAATTGGCCCTGCTCGACGAAAGAAGGCTAAAAGCCATGGAGCACACCCGAGCCTACCAAAGGCGAATGGCCAGGGCATTCAACAAAAAGGTCAAGGCCAGGGACATCAAAGAGGGTGATCTAGTACTGAAAGTGAAGCCCCCTACCAGAGATAACCCCCTAGGAAAGTGGGAACCCGTTTGGATCGGCCCGTATGTGGTGCAGAAAATACTATCGGGAGGAGTAATGAAGCTTGCAGACCTGGACGGCAATCCCTTTGTCCACCCAGTCAACGGCGATAAGCTCCGCAGGTATTATGTCTAAAAAAGAAAAAAAAGAAAAAAAAATGAAAAAAAAAAGAAAAAGAAAAATCCTAGTGCAAAAAGAGTAATGCCCAGCTAGGCTGAAAAACCCAAAAAGGGCGGTCTAGGCAAAAGACAGGGTTGCACACGAAAAAAAAAAAAGAAGAAAAAAAAAAGAAAAAGAAAAAAATCTTAGTGCAAAAAGAGTAATGCCCAGCTAGGCTGAAAACCCAAAAAGGGCGGTCTAGGCAAAAAACAGGACTGCACATTAAAAAAAAGAAAAAGACCAAAAAAACAAAAATTCTGATAGTTCACCAGAATGAACTACGAAGACCTGAGCCCCTTAGTCTTTCTTGTAAAAGGGGAACATAGGCAGCTAGCAATGGTTCGGTCTAAACAATAAATAAGACAATAAAGTTTCCATGAAATGTGTCTTATAAATTTCTAAGATAATATCTCTTGTTCATTACAAGTTAAAAACTCCTTGATGAGTTCAAGCACGGTCTACTCTTGACTCTGCTAACCTGCTACAAAGATCTAAAATACAATAAAATGCTTAATAAACTACTGTGTTTGCAAATGGCAATAAGGGAATCCTAAGAAAAGATCTATCAGTTGTCATTCACTGAGTCTTCTTTGGTCTTCTTCCCTTTACCTCGACCTCGTCGAGTGTTCTTCCTCTTCTTCTCAATGATGTCGGTCTCCCTCATCCCAACTTCAGGTATCCTCACTGGAGCCTCCATCAAACCTGTGTCAATAAGTGCCCTCTCAACCCGGGCACGAGTCCGCACTTCCTCCCTCTGAGCCTCAGTCAAGGGAGCGACTTCAGAAAGCCTCTCGTATCGAGCCTCCATGTCTCTAATAAGGTCACCCGACTGGTTATGGCGACTCGCCTTAGCTTCAGTCTCCCTCAAAATTCTGCTCGAGTCACAGTCAGCCCCCAATAAAGCCTGACGTCTCTCTCCCAATATGACCTGAGTCGCTCCCATCTCCCTCTCGTACCAGTCCAAGTAGGCTGTGGTCAAGATGGTACTCTTCCTGCTTTTGAGAATGGCCCTGGGTGGGAAAGCAGTATATGTCCAAGCCCTTGAGAAGAATGAGAAGCTGGCTGGATCCCTCATGCCTAAAGACACCACCTCCATGGTACGGATGTCCTCCCAATCGCCCAACGGCTCCTGTAAGGCCCCGAACTGCCTGGATACCGAGCAGGGTATGTAGAAGGATGACCAAGAAAGCCCTGGAACCCTCACCACATAGGACTCCTGAAATGTCCTCCGGGTCTGCAGCCTCCAATGAGGTACCCACCAATGAATATCCGAAGTGGATAACCTAGCCATCATCAGCTCCCAGCTACCCTGGTCTTGCTGCCTAGGTGCACCCCTCTGGGAAATAACCCAAGGGCACTGAGTAGGCGAAGCCCCTGGCAAAGCCCCAAGCCTCTCCTGCAGCCACAAAGTCAATACAGTCGGGCTCCCAGACCTCATGAAATGGTCTCCCCTAGCCATCCTGCCAATGCCATGCAGGGTCTCACCCAAAACCAGCGGGACAATGTCCTTCCCAGCCCTGCAGTCTCTAACCATATCCAAGAGGCCACCATGACAAATCCCCACGAACTCGGCCGTAAATAGAGACGAGAACACACAGAGGATAAAGGCATCCATAGCCACAGTGGTCGTAGCCGTATCCGGGAACCCGAACCTGCCCGGGATATCAGAAAGGTCAATCCAATCAGGGGCTACCATCATCCCATCAGCCTCTCCCAGAGAGATTTGCAGAAAAGATGCCAACTTTACTGCTACCGGCACGTCTTCGATCAGAGGAACCGATATTGCCTCAATTTCTGGACCCTTAATCAAGTCTCAGAAGTTTTCATAGGTTGGGATGAGCTCGTTGTAAGAAAAGCAGTAAACATGTCTCCGGACGTCCCAAAACCTCGCAGCGGCCCTCAAAAGGTCCCAATTGGGCGGGAGATCCTTCAAATGCCATAAATACTTGATCTTGAAAGTGGTATCAAACAGTCTCTTGTTGGATTGAAAGTTATGCCTCATCCAAGATTGAAGATCGGACAAAAAACGGTCTCTTTTCCCCTTTTGCAATCTGACTGGTTTCTCCATTGCAAACGATCAAAGTTGATGTCTTTTGGTCAAAAATATGCTCTGGAATCAGTTGGGAAGAGTCTAGGGTGAAAATGAAATGAAATGGCCAAGCCTTGGTTTTATTTTGAAAAAAAACCAGTTCAGACAGAACTGTCAGCCGCACGGCTTCATTTTCCCCAGGTCCTGGCCGGACGGCCTCATTTGCCATCTGCAGAAAAAAATTTGCAGCAATCAAAGTTGCTGCGCAAGTGGAGTTCTCACCCCACTCTCTCAACAAAAACTGTACAAAAACATGTCAAAACACCAACCATACAGTTATATGTCATCACAAACCATTTTGGCCCATTTTCAGCCCCAATTCCAAGCAAAAAACTGTCCCGAGGCTCAAGTAATATGCAAATTCATAAAGCATAAAATAGAAAATCAAATAAAAGAGTAATACATTGTTTTCGCCCCATCGGCACCCAAATAAAACGAAAAACAAATAAATTGTGCATAAAAAATGTTCATTGTCTGTTTCCTTCCTCCTAGATCAACCCTAGGAATCCTGGACCGCCACCTCCACATACCTAGTCTCCATCCCGAGCCTCCTAGGACGGAGGTCAAACCCAACCAGAGCCCTGAACTCCTCAGCCGTGATGTGGTCCCTCCAAGTCACAGGCCTCCCAGTGAACTGCAGGCCAGTAATAGCAGTGAAGTCGGCAGGCGTCACCGTAATCTCCCCCCAGCTAAGGTGAAAGCTGTGGGTGGTGTCCCACCAGAACTCTGAGAGGGCCTGAACTAGCCCCTTACTCTTGGAGGTCACGTGGATACCTCTGCCAATGGCGTCAATGAACAAATCAAGGCCGGTAGCCATCACAAGCTGCTTGGGGTTCACCCCATCCTTCTCAAAATTGGGCATCCTCTCCCATAGCTTCACTGCAACCTCAGAAGGTCCCCTAGACTTGTTCTCCTGTAGGAAAACACAACAAAAACGTGTCAGTCCTTCATCTCATTTCAAAAGCACGCATATATTCAAAATGTGCACATATCTTCAAAGAAAAGCATTCATAAAAGATTTCTAGCATCTTTTGCCTAGAAAGCGTGTCTTTCATCACTTGAAACATGTCATGCCAAGCACATTGCTTTCAAAAACACAGAATTCCAATTTTCAACATTCTTTGCACATAAGCATTAATTTTTTTTTTTTAAATGGCATGCATGAATCCTTTTCATCGTCCAAATGTCTGTTTTCTCATCCATGATCAAGAATTGACCTAGTTCTAGCACATGCAAGGACTCCGTCACATTTTAGACATTATTTTTCTTACGTCATTTTTGAAAAATGGGTCATTCTCATTATTTTTCAAATAAATTGCACAAGCGTGTTCATTTATCTCCTTAGCCTCATAGGTTAATTGTCAAAATTCCAAAATCATTAACAAAAAAAAAAATCCTAGGAAAATTCGAAAAGTTCCTAAAAATCGGGTCAAGCCCTAAGTCAATCAAAATTCAATCAAAATTGACAAAATCAAGCAAATCAAGAATGCTTACCCCAACAGATTGAGGTTTAGTAGATTTGTGTTCTCCCCTACCGGGATAAAGCTCCGATGGAGGCGTAATGAAGTCATACTTCCTCTCCGTGCGAACGAGCTCCCTCCTCCTCCTTCTAGCGGCTTCGGATATGTTCCTCCGTGCTTGCCTAGGCATCGGGTTCCCTTCCGGATCCATCTTGATCAAGAGAAACAAATGGATTGAAGGATTTTTTTTGAAAATTCTCTCTCTCCTCTTTCTCTTCCTCGGTAGTAAGAGGGCGGCAATGGCGCCCAATGCCCGTTCCAATTCAGTTTAAATAATCTGATGAAATTAAACTTCTAGCCGGACGGCTTCTTTTGCCCTCATCTCATGCCGGGCGGCCTCTTTTGCCCTGAGCAGAAATTACATCTTTGCCCCTGGACTTTCCACTTAGGCATATAACTCCTGTTATTTCTTAACTAGAGTAACGTCGTTTTCCCAAGGATATCCGTTATCTCCAAGAAGAATAGACTTTCCTCCCGAGCCGCCTCCGTTACTTTCGTTATAATGGAATAACGCCAGTTGACAACCTCCGAATTGTCAAAACCCAAAACTTTAGCTACCTCTGTCTCACAGATAGAGAAGTATGCTCAAGTTCTCCAAACTTTAGCTACCTCTATCTCACAGATTGAGAAGTACGCTCAAGTTCTCCAAACTTTAGCTACCTCTATCTCACAGATTCAAGTTCTCCAAACTTTAGCTACCTCTATCTCCTCGATAGTGACGTAAGCTTTAGTCAATCAGGTGACAACTTCCATTAATTGTCAATCAGGTGACAACCTCCATTAATTGTCAATCAGGTGACAACCTCTATTAATTGTCAATCAGGTGACAACCTCCATTAATTGTCAATCAGGTGACAACCTCCATTAATTGTCAATCAGGTGACTCCTCCATGAATCGTCAAAACCTCAAGGATCCTAGACACTGTTCCTAACTATCTAGTGAGACTTGAACTACGACTAAGGCTTGATTCCTCCGGGATACGTAGGTAGCCTTTCATGAAGGTCCAGCCATTCGACCGCAGTGGTCACCCTCTTCCTTCATCACTCCTCAGTGGAGAGGCAGCCTTTCATAAAAGTTCTAGCCATCCAACTGCAGTGGTCACCCTTGTCAGTCATCACTCCTCATTGGTGAGGTAGCCCCTCATAGAGGCCCTAATATCCGACCACATCCGTCACTTCCTTCGTCTAGCTTATCCCCAGTAGGATCATTCACTTGACCTCCCAGGTCACCTTCCCTTCTATTTCTCCAGCAAGAGACCAGTTTCTCTTCACCATTCCCCAGCGGATATATTCCGAACTACGACCTGGCTTGATTCCTCCGGGATACGTAGGTAGCCTACTTTAGGTTCAGCCAATTCGTCACATATGACACCCCTTTCCCCAGTGGATATATTCTGAACTACGACCTGGCTTGATTCCTCCGGGATACGTAGGTAGCCTACTTTAGGTTCAGTCAATTCGTCACATATGACACCCCTTCCCCCAGTGGATATATTCCGAACTACGATTATGGCTTGATTCCCACTCAGGATACGTAGGTAACCTTCCAAAGGTTCAGCCATTCGACCACCTTGGTCACCCAGTCCGTCTCGGCATTCGCCAGATCGGATCCTTTTCTATCGACAACTCCACACGCTCTGCAAGTGACGTTGCCGAGGGGCTTCTGTAAGTACCCAAATCTGGCTCATGCCTTCCGGTTAAGTTTCCCAGCAATTCCCCGGACTTTCCTAAAGTTCAGGGGCAATTCGAGAACTTTTCCAAACCTTCTGAGGGGCGAAGGACTTGCTAGGAATTAGAATTCCACGTAGTCCTTCGTTGGAAAAGCCCTTCTAGAAAGCCACTTTGCATATTTCTAGAAATGAGCTGAGTCATCTCAAGATAAAACCGCACGGCCTCATTTGCCATGGGGTTACAGCCGCACGGCCTCATTAGCTGCTGTCAGACTGCCTATAAATAGAGACCTCCTCGATTCATTTTGGGGGGGGGTTTCAGTAGTGTTACTCTGCCAAAATACCACCACGAAATTCCAGAGAGCTGAGAGTGTCAAAAACCACCTCCCTCCTCTTCAAAACCTTCCAAAGTTGGTCCTTCCCTAGGCAAACCTCAAGGAGAAAGAGGGACACCACCATTGGTAACCTCTCCTCCCCTTTATCTTGCATTATACTTGTATTTATGTGATATATTGCTCCTTGCTTTACATATTGCTATATACTTGCTTGGGACTTGATATATTGTCATTAAAGATCATATCTTTAGGCATGTAAATCATATTACCCCCTTTTCCCTATCACATAGGATCCATGGGGGATCCAACCCAAGGATGAACAAATAAGACCTCAAAAAAGGCTTGTTCTAGGGTTGATCTCTCACATGGTGATGTGAAAAGTAGCATCCTTTGCACTTAAAATATCATCTTTACATATAAAGTAGCATCCTTTGCTCTTAAAATGACATTTTTATGTATAAAGTAGCATCCTTTGCATTAAAGATGTCATCTTTGCACATCAAGTAGCATCCTTTGCACTCAAAATGTCATCTTTATGCATGAAGTAGCATCCTTTGCACCTAAAATGTCATCTTTTCATTAAAAATGTCATCTTTAGCTTAAAAATGCATCCCCCATGTCCCTCATGGTTGGATCTCTCTCCTAGGATTGCCTAGTGACCTTCTTAAGGCACAAAAAGGCATAGGATGAGTATAAAGATCCAATCTTTATACCCCTTCCCTAGTCCCCCCTTGGTACTTAGAGCATCTCTTGGAACGAGATGGTGTAAAGGTCCTATCTTTACATCATTTCTTCCACTTAAAGAATGCCATAGACGAATTCACCTTTAGAAAAAGGATGAGCCCTAGCCGCATATCTCCGATCATCACTTGAGACGAGCATAAATGCCCCGAAAATTCCAAATCGTCTCAAGATGTAGGATTGATAGGCAAAGGTCATTCCTTTCTAAAGAGTCTCATCCTTGGACTCTAAAACGGTGTCCCTATCTTGATCACATGTGACCCAAGGTCTCATCATGATGATCATAAGTCCAAGATGAGAAGGGGACCAAAGTCCCTAATACATAAAAATTCAAGGAATCCCGAGCGATAACCAACTCATGGTTTATACGTCCGGAAGACCACTTGGTATATTCCCCCCTTTTCAAAACTCACATCTCACACACGAAAGCACTAAGGCAAGTATGAAAAGCGGATCCTGGAAGACTTGCTTCGGCAAGGCTCTTTGGGTGAACGACGATCCGTTCTTCCCAAATGGTAACTTAACCTCCGAACCCAAATCCTTTTTTTCAAAGTTTTGAGAAAATCAAAATGGCGTGGCGACTCCGTTTTTCAATTTAAACCGGACGTTTCCAAACTGATGTGAGGCGGTGATCCCCCTTACACGAAAAAGTGGTTCCAAAAAAATAAATAAACAAAAAGAGAGCCGCTTACCTTGGGCACCACATTCACAATCATGCTCTTAAGACACATGTGAAAATTTCTATTTTACTCAGAAAAATTATTTAGACTGTCCGCACACTACGCGCACTTGACCTTACACTGCACACTACGTCCTTAACCCGAGAAAATCCCAGTAGCAGCCCGTTTGGCCTTACTACGCCTCTCGGTGCGAGCATGGGACTACCCAAACATCCCTTGGAGCCTCGTGTCGACCATGCACTTGTCCGTGACACACTTTGTCCGAGACCCGATTGGTTTTTAGTTTGGTCCGTGTCATGCCCTGTCCGTGTATACACCGTGTCGGTCAAACCCTAGTCAACACGCCAAGTCAATATCCTTCGGAGACCCTAATCAGTCGAGGTCATGCCGGTTTTCCGTCATGAACTTTGACCAGATCTTGACTGGCGCCTTGACTTTGACTTTGACTTACACAACTTATGCACCAACTCCCGGCATGACACTGAGTTATTAAGGATTAACGATTAGACCATGTCTAATTACGGCCTAACTGACGACGGGTCAAGATCAATTATGGACGTTTATCAGTCAAGGCCATGCCGACTTTTTGTCGAGCCCCTCGACATGATCTTGACCTTTGACGTCAGCTTTGTCCGTAATTTACATTGAATACGCGTTAAGACTCGATTACCCGCCAGACTTTAGGATCGTTTTTCTTTTCGGTCGGTGGGACCTGCTTGCCCTACAGAACCCTTGTTTGAGGATACATGTTGAGGGTCTGTAGCGTAGTGATGGGACCCACTGATCCAGGACTTAGACTAGTCGGCGAAAAAGAAGAGCAATCTTTTCCAACCGTATAGGATTAATAATACACGTTTTAAGTAAACAAGAATAAATAACTGCATGTTGCATGAGCCCTGAGCCCAAACACCTACTCTCCTTCATTCCCAAATATCTGAACCCTCGTGTCTTTCCCCCGCAGCTCCTCACAAAGCTTGGTTTTGTCACCGGGTCACCGTCTGATCAGTTGGGAAGAATCAAGCGCATCATCAGCTTCACCGTTTCCTTTGACTCCGATTTTCAGAATGTCTGCATCAGCTGGTAATGATGGGGATAACACCACTCCACCTCCCGGAACTCCCCAGACAGAACAACAGTGGAATCAGTTGGCCGAACAAATGAGACTGCGACAGGAAGCGCAGATGAATAGCCTTCTAGAGGGTATTAGGAGCCATGGTTTGGCCGCCAGTCTCAATCCCGATGGCACTTTCACCATGGAGGAAGAGGAGGACCCCAATCCCACTCTTGGTCGCCCTGACTACTCCAGGATGCCATCACCAACCTCCTATGGTACTACTACCAGAACCCATGCTTCTCAATCTATGGGCCAGCCAGCTCCTCAAACACAGACTACTAGACCCATGCAGCCTGACGGGATAAGCCAGTTCGCAGTTCCTCAGTGGGGACAAAATCAGTACGGAATGTCTTCCCATGGTTGGGGGTACCTCGAAATGCCGCAGCAAGTTGGGATCCCACCTCAGTTTGGAACCGATCAGCCCGAATCTTCACAGCAACAGTTCAGAGTACCACAGCAATAGCCTGGAATGCCGCCACCACAGTTCGGCCTAGGGCAACAGTCGGGTGCCCCTCCTCTAAGTGATGTGGGTCCAGCTGCCACTAACACCTCGCCGGCTTCCACAAACCCATTTCTCACTCAAGGTCCAATGGGCCAGCAAGCCCCTGTCCCAGTCTCATCAGAATCACCAGGACCGCGGTACCCTCCCGATTATACACCCTCGCCACAGCCAGGCATGCAGTTCAACAACCAGGGATAGCCACCCGCATTTAAGCCTACTTATGAGTCTCACTCTGGAAACCCGAGCTATCCGGCTACCTCAGGTCTGCCTCCACCTTCTCTGCCCCTTGGAAACCCATAGCAAGCTTTCGGGCTCAACCGTCATGTTCAGACTCCTACCCCTCAGGGCAATCCTGGTCAAGGGTATGTTTACACCTATGCTCCGAGATATGGTCTTCCTTCCACCAGTGCACCACCAACAGCTAGTCCTCTTCCTAGCTCAAATGTCGGCTTGGGCGTTCCTGCCTCGCCATTGGACCCTCATTTGGCACAGTTTATGGAGCGGCCTGAAGAAATGAAAGCACTGATTATTTGAATTAGTGCTAAGAAAATTTGCTGCCTTCCGGCCTACGGACCGGACTCCATTGTCCCCCCGCCCACAAGTTTGTGATGCCTAATCTAGACCTGTTTGATGGAATTTGCATGCCCAAAAACCCACCTGGACACATACACCTTGGCAATGAAAGCTAAAGGGTGCACGAACCGGTGGCCGATTATTTGACCTCTCTTTGAAATCCAGTGCTTTGAAATGGTTCTTTCGGTTAAAGCCCGAGGCCAGGGCCACATGGGAACAGATCACTAGTGCTTTCACTGAAAAATACAAAGCTAATCTGGAATGGGAGACAAACAGAGTTGACCTGCAGACAACAGTGCAGCCCCCCGACGAGAACATCAGAGATTTTTACAAGCGGTGGAATTTGAAACTTAGTGAGATGGCCATTCCTCCTTCTGAAGAGGAACAGTTGGATATCTTCCAGTCATGCCTAAAACCACATTTAAGAACTTACCTCAGCAATTTCCCCTACCCAGACTTACGTGCGATGGTTAATTCCGGGGCTAAGTTTGAAAAGGCTTATAATCAACAACAGGCTGCTGCACCTACCTATAGATACAGGGCTGCTTCATCCAACACTGCTCCCGCCCCTCCTAAGGGAAAATAGGTGATCAATTACGCAGGGCAGGACTGTAATAATACCACTTCTTTTGTTCCCAAGAAATCGGCTGAGCCCAAACCTCGGTTTCGAAACCTGGAAATGAAGCTCGCTATTTCTCGGAGGAAGGGAAAGCTGACACCGGAAAACTGGGGCTGTTCAGATCAAATCATGAGAAAATCATTTACACGAGATGGCTAGAGCACTCAAAAAGGATTGAACAAGAAAGCTTTAGGCGGGCGCCTGTATTGGGGCTTATCAGTAAAGAGGCCGAAGAACACCTTGAATTAATACACTTCTGCAAGTTGGTTCTGGGAGAAGCCGAGTACGATCCTAAGGACAGTGAAGGTGAAAATTCAGAGGAGGAGGATTGCTTCCATATCCTGCCCGGAGTCAAATACGTGCCGCCCCCTCTCACTCTTCCCCCGCAATTCCTGGGAGGAAAATCTGAGTCGCAGCTGCCACTTCTAGCGTTGGGGGCCTATGACAACTTTTGTAGTTGCACGTACCCATCCTCCCCTGATAGATTTGATCGCCGCTCTCTCCTAGACGAAGTTCAGGTAGTATGGGATGACGATTCTGATGATAGTGATGACGATGATGACGACGAGAGTGAAGAATCGACTGAGGCCCAAGATCCAGAATCAGTTTGGAATAATCATGCCGGGAGTGGCCTCATGGGTGCCGGACACAATGGTTGGTTGTCTGCTAGTGACGACGAAGAGCCGCCGGAAAATATAGATCAGATACCAATGGAAACGGACCCCTACGAAGGGATCCTCTTAAGATGCAACTGTGGTCAATGCCCGGATACTTCAGAGGATGAGGAGCAACAGAGCCCGCTTGAAGAACAATACGGGTCTGAAATTCTGGAGCACAATGTTCCCTATAAAAGCCTAGTGAGCGAATGGAGAAATTTCATTGAAGCACTGGTCGAAAAGGCAGGTTTCCAGCAGCCGGCAAACGATGAATTTGTAAACGTCATTGGGTCTCTTTCTTCCTCCCCTAGAACTGATGGCATCACAACTGTAAGGGTCACCGCTGAACCTATTGAACACACCGAGTGCATGGAATCACTAAAGAGGGTTATGGATCTAGACGCCTCTCCAGTTGCCTTCATACCCATGGACCCGCATGTGTGATGATGTGCCACCGCAATTTTTCTTTTTTTGAAAATCAACAAAACGGAGTCGCCACGCCATTTTTATTTTAAGGGCCAAAACTTTGAAAAATGCCCGAAATGAGAGATTTTGGTTCGGAGGTCACGTTACACTCCGGGAAGAACGTTAGGGTTCACCCGGAATGCCTCGTAAAACGAGTCTTCCTAGCTTAAAACCATTTGTGTGTGTGTGTGTGTATTTCTTTGATTAAAATAAATGTAAACTGAGAAAAATAAAAATTGATAATTCTTTGTAAGACATTAAACAAGTCCCATGATTTTTGGTATGATTTTAGGGTTGAGTTTTGGTACTCAAAAGACTCCTTGAAGTTGAAAGTCAATTCTGCCAGAATGAAAAAGACAGTGGACACTTGATTTTAAAATGGATTTAAGAGTTTTAAAAATTCATAATATGGGGAAAGTCAGAGAATGAAAGTTGTTCAAAACATCTTAAATAAGGTTACTGCAAAATAGTTTTATAATTGGAGATGATTTGATGGACCAAAAACTTCTGGAAATCACAGATGTGAAATCTGGATTTCCAGAGACTGCTGAACTGACCTTTGGAAAATAATTTGGAAAAGGGAGTTAGACTCACGTAAAAAATAAAGTAAAAATATGTCTGGAATTCTATGGATGTTTTATACAAAAAGTATTTTGTAGTAAACACCAAATTCCAAGTTTTACTGTGTCCAAAAATTAGGAAAATGGACTGAGGTCACAGAAAAATGCTACTGGACAGCAACATATTCTTGAAAGAAAATATGAATTCAAGGGTTTTGCATCCATGCTTGTCCCCATTTCCTTAGGCTTTGATTAGTGATCACTAAACATGTTTAGGGGTGATCTACTATATCAAGCCATCCTTAGGGTACATTAGGACTTGAAGCACTTCATTTGCTTGGGATGGGGAGATTTAACTTAAAATAAAGATTTTATGTATGAAAATTGATTTTAGGAAAACACTTTCAAGGAAGTAAGAAACAATTTGGACCCTTTAAAATGGTCATCCATGGAAATTTATTCAAAGGTGACTTCATTTTAGGTCAAGTAAAGACCAATAACATGAAATGAGAATGTGGACCATTTAGTGTGATCATCCATGGAGATGAACTCCAAGGTGACCACACCTTAGGTCAAGTAACAACTATTTTATGTAAGATAAAAGACAACAATTTAGAAGGAATGTTGATCCTTATAGAAGATCATCCATGGAGATGAACTTCCATGGAGATCCTCTTGAACAACAAGTGGAAGAGCAAGTTACATCTTTAAAGTATGAGATGCATGCATGGATGAGGGAGGTTTAAGGTAAGGAGAAGGAGGGTTTACCAATGGTGGTATCCTCTCTTCCTTGGATTTGTGTTTGAGACTTGAATTTGAGAGTGCTTAGTGAGTGGGATTTGGGAAAATGATTAAGAAAAAGGTTGCAATTCAAGGAATGCCCACTGTTTTCTATAATATTTTTGCCAAGATGCTGTTGTGAGTGAATTGTTTTTTTTTTCAAAATGAGACTGAGAGGCTCTATTTATAGGCCTCTGGAAACTTCAAAAGGATCTGCGCGGATCCGAATGATGGCGTGCACTGTTCATTAAATCTTTGCTGCCGAGCTTTGGACAAGAGGAATATTTTATTCAAATACTCAACCAGCTGTTGTTTACAGTTTACCCTTTTCGGATTTTTACCCTTTGTGAGATTCTTTAGCTTGTTTAACTCCAAATAGCAATCCCCAACTTACCCTTGCTTTGTTAGAAAAGTTAGGTTTTGTTAGAAAAGTTAAGGTTTAGGTTAAGAATGTGAAGGCTTTCGTTAGTTTTCTAATGAAAATACTAACAACTCAAATTGGAGCACTTATAGTAGCCCCTCGACGACGGCGCTTTCGAAGGAAGCGGGGTCGTCGATAAGAGTAAGGCTCCATATTTGACAAGATGGGGAAAAGGGGTGACCAAAGTGGTCGAGTGGCTGGACCTGGTGATAGGCTACCTACGTATCCCGAATGGGAATCAAGCCAGTCGTAGTTCGGGTCTTTCGACTATCTTCAGACGTTGACCCTAGAGTGGCCTGTTTTAGGATGTCAACTTTGGTGAGCGAGTTCTGCGATCGATTCTTTGAAAGAAACTCTGCTGGGGATAGGACATGACCATTTTGGTCTGATGGCTAGAGTTGTATATCCGCACTGCTGGGGAAAGGAATGACCATTTTGGTCTGATGGCTGAACCTAACGGTAGGCTAACTACGTATCCCGAATGGGAATCAAGCCAGTCGTAGTTCGGGTCTTTCGACTATCTTCAGATGTTGACCATCGAGTGACTATTTTGAGGCGTCAACCTGGTAATGATGGCGTTTTAGGTGCCTCGGACCATGATGATGGCGTTTTAGGTGCCTCGGACCTTGAAGATGACATTTTAGGTGCCTCAGACCTTGAAGATGGCGTTTTAGGTGCCTCGAACCTTGATGATGGCGTTTTAGGTGCCTCAAACCTTAAAGATGATGGCATTTTAGGTGCCTCGAACCTTGATGATGATGGCATTTTAGGTGCCTCGAACCTTTGAAGATGGCGTTTTAGGTGCCTCGAACCTTAAAGATGATGGCGATTTAGGTGCCTCGAACCTTTGAGGATGGCATTTTAGGTGCCTCGAACCTTGAAGATGGCGTTTTAGGTGCCTTGAACCTGGATGATGGCATTTTATTGATGATGGCATTTTAGGTGCCTCAGACCTTAAAGATTTGGGATTGATGGTCCTTGGTGAACTTCATTTGAAGGGATCGGTCTTACGTTTGCTGCCGGAGAAGGGGATGACCGTTTTGGTCGAGTGGCTGGACCTATGGTAGGCTACCTACGTATCCCGATTGGGGAATCAAGCCCATACGTAGTTCGAAAAGCTGCTGGGGATGGAATCGAGGAAAGAAAAGGGATTCCGTTAACTTTCGTTGGAGAAATTGGACTTACGTTTTACTGCCGTTGATGATAATGAGGAAAGAAACGGGATTCCGTTAACTTTCGTTGGAGAAATTGGACTTACGTTTTACTGCCGTTGATGATAATGAGGAAAGAAACGGGATTTCGTTAACTTTCGTTGGAGAAATCGGGCTTACGTTTTACTGCCGTTGATGATAGTGAGGAAAGAAACGGGATTCCGTTAACTTTCGTTGGAGAAATCGGACTTACGTTTTACTGCCGTTGATGATAACGGGATTCTGTTAACTTTCGTTGGAGAAATCGGACTTACGTTTTACTGCCGTTGATGATAGTGAGGAAAAAAATGGAATTCCGTTAATTTTCGTTGGAGAAATCGGACTTTCGTTGGAGAAATCGGACTTACGTTTTACTGCCGTTGATGATAGTGAGGAAAGAAATGGAATTCCGTTAATTTTCGTTGGAGAAATCGGACTTACGTTTTACTGCCGTTGGGTTCTTTTGAAAGGGGACTAACCTAGGTAGACTTTGGTTATCCTCCGTTATGTCTGGGATCAAACTGCAGGATCCTGGAATTTTAAAGGGCAAAATAGTCATTTTGGCGCCTCAATTCCATCCGCGCGGACTAGAATGAAGCTCGGACAGGTTTTAAAAGGGCGCCGCCCTTCTTCTTCCTCTACACAGTTTCAAACGTAAATTACGAGAGGGAGAGAGAGAAATCGCCATTTTTGGCCCAAAAGCTTCGAAATCCTTCCATTTTCTTTGATTTTTCAAGCAATGGAACACGGGGAAGTTGCTATTCAAGACCAAGGACGCGGTCCGATCGCGGAGAGGCGGCTAGAGCTTGTAAGGATGAGGAGACATTACTCACTTTCGCAATCGATTGCGGAGGAGCCATATCCCAATATGTGGCAACATTGGTCCACTGATTCGAGTCTTCGCACGGTATACTTCGAATTTCTTTATTTCCTTTGTCGATTTTCGTTTGAAATTGATTTTTTGGTTGATTTTTTTTTTTTTTGAATTCAAAAATTATGGTTCTTGACATTGAATTTTGACTTTGATGATTTGCATGTTGTAGTGAGTATATGGGTAATCTAAATATGCATTTTGTTTGAAAAAAGAATGGGCGTTTTGCCATTTTTGAAATATGAGATGTCGAAAATTTTCCCGAATCCGGGACGGACTCTTTTTTTTTTTGTTGCATGTAGGACTTTTGCAATGAGATGATGTTTTTATTGAATGATATGAATGTATGCATGCATGCTTTTGTAAAAATATGATTTTTTGTGAAAAGTGGGACGGATTTTTGCTTCCGTTGATTGAATGTATGAATGTGGAAAACTGCTTATTTGTGCTATTTTATGAAAAATGGAATAGGATTCTGCTCCTGTTGATTCCTTGTGAATGCATTGTGAAAAATTGTATGTCATTTTTTTTTTTTGAAAATAAAAACGGGACGGAGTTTTGTTTCTGTTGACTCCTTGTTATTGACATGTTTCTTTATGCATGAATGAATGATGAATGGTGATTGCTGAAAAACCTTTTCTTTTGTGCGAGAAAAAAAAATGAAATTTGAGTCCATTATATGCCGTTATCTTTGCCGAATTTTCTTCAAAACTTTATGTCTATGATGCATGTGTATGCTTTTAAATGCAAATGCAATTTTCGACATTTTTTTCTTTTCAATTGCGGGGTGGTGATCGGTTCGTGACGGATTAGCTGAATAATCCCCGAAGACTTCGGGGATCGGTGGAGGCCGTGATTAGCACGTGGGATCGGCTTCAGTCTTGGGTAGAGGAGATTTGATGAGTCGAAGGCGGATTGTCATCGAGACCGATTTATATGAGTTTGTTGAGTGTTTGAGGGGTTGATTAAGTTCCCAAGAGTAAGGGCTTGATTTTTGCTGCGGCGCGGCCTTGGTGGGACGTGACCCACACCTTCCATTTCTTTGGGGCGAGGCTACGGTCACCCCTTCGATTATCTTTGCAATCACGTCTTTGTCTTTTAAGGGACGTAGCATTGAGTTGAGAGATGGCTACGGTGGCCGGGAGTTGCGGGACCTTTTAGGCTTTGTCCCCATTCCCAAGAAGGGGATGGGGATGGAGTATGCGGTGGTTCGGGGAAGATTGTGGAGAGCATTGAGAGGTACGAAATTTGGTGATGACAGTAGGCATTGAGCGGATTGCTAGGTCCTTTTTGTGGTTTACCTTTTCGAGCACCTTTGTTTGGACATGCCGAGGACGGCGGTATTTGCCCTGCGAGGACGTTGACGGAGATGTGGAGATGGGTGGAGAGGTATCTTGGGGGAGAGGCCCATTTGGCGAGCTATATTTTGCTCTGGATCGGTATAGCGGAAGAGGCTGTCGGCTCCACGACGTGCTTTGAGTTCCCTACGGAGGTATAAGCTTACGCTTTTTCTTTTCCTTATGCACGCGTTGTTCCTTTCCGCACTTAATTGATGTAATCTTTACCTTTCGCGGTATGGGCTCAGGTTCTTTCATGTCACGATGTGGCGGCGGCGGCGGAGCACGTCGGGGCATATCCGGCTATGCTCTCTGGACTAAGCATGATCGGGAGAAAATAGGTTCCGGGCGCACGACCCTCAAGTAAAAGGATTACTTTGCCTTTAATGAGAGCTGAGATGGATGAGGGGATGAGGTTCTACCCACAGGGCCCCTTCGACGTGGAAGCGGTTTGAAGGGTGCGGAGAGGTGGGTGTGGAGCGGAGGATTTTGAGGGTTTGACTGTGATGAGTATTACTTGGGGGAGAGGGTGACGCGCCAACATGGCGAGGTATGCCTTTGATGGCACCGATGGAGCCTCCTTCGATATGATGCATCCGGCGAGAGTTCGGAGACACAGGGGTGACTATCGAGGTGGCCGGCACTTCTCGAGGTTTGTGACGAGCGAGGATTATTCGCGATTTATCTTGAGGAGGCGAGGATGCCCAGTGCTTGAGAGAGAGGGGGAGGAGGTTGTGCGGTACCCTCGATCGGACTTTTCGTATGTCCGGGACGGGGTTAGATTGAGAGTACGAGATCCCTATCCACGAGCGGGTCCCACGAGCTTTCGGCCTCGTCCGGGTATGAAGGTACGACTTTTTATTACTTCTCTCTTTTTCTTTTTTTTTGGTATCAATCATTTCTAACGCTTTTGTTTCCGTGCGGTTCAGTTACTGTGGTTGTGGAGAAGGCGACGAAGTAGGTGATTGGGGCCAAGAGGTTCATTAGGAGGATGGTTGCACAGTCGCTCGGGCGGAGCGAGACGAGCACGGCACACCACAGTAGAGCGGGAGACTTCCTCTATTCCTTCCGAGCATTCTACTGAGACTCCTCTTTCTCCTCTCATAGATCTCGGCATGGAGCTGCCTCCGGATCACGTCATCCTAGGGGATTTGCATGGACAGGGACATGTTTGGCGCCACGGTGGATCACCTTCGCATGGCCAGGGATCCGATGCGTTCACGTTCGGATATGACTTCTTTGCGGATCTCGGCTTGCCTTATCGTGGCGTGCCGGTTGATCCGGCGAGCCTCTCTCTGAGACGAGGATGACAATCCCGAGCCCGAGATATTCATGACTGCGAGGAGGCGGGCCCGAGTCGCAAGAGGACCAGGGAAAGCGCCGGCTGAGGATTCGATTGATGATCTTTGGTTGATCCCGAGATTGTACCTATTTTGACAGTCTGATTTATTTTCATGCACTCTTTTTTTTTTTTTTTTTTTGGGGAATGTAATGATCTAGGATTCTTGTTACCTACTTTTTTTTTATGCATGTGTATGTTGCATGAGCCCGGTTTTGTGGCGAGGGTGTGAATGTTTGGTATAGGAGCGATTTTGTGCGGGTTTCGGGGACGGGGATGAAATATTCCTCCTTGATGTAGCAGTTAGAACTGCTGCAGATTTTTTTCTGGTGGGATCATTTTCATCCACGCGGATGAGACAGAAATCTGACACTATCATTTAATTTTTGCTTCAGATCTGGTTTTCCCCTCTTTTAATTCAAACACCTTCTTCAACCACCAGTTTCAAACTGCATTTTCGGGGAGAAGGAGAGAAAATCCATGGTGAAAATTGTGAGCATGAGAAATCCATCCAAATTGTCCCAATAATCTCAAATTTCTTTCTTCAACAAGTTCAAGGAGTGGTCCCGGGAGATTATGCATGAGAGAAGATCATTTTTCGAAGAAAGGTACAAGATAAAATGCTTGTGGTCTCTCAAAGAATTGGTTCTGGATTATGTTCTCTTGAGGGCTTCTTCTTCATTTTGGGATAATAGAAGGCATGTCTTTTGCTTTTCTTACGATGAAGTGGTTCCGACCGTTGAAGAATTCCGGGCTTTGCTTGGTGGTCCCGAGGTGGAGGAGATTGCGATTCCTTTGCCCGGAGGAGCTTCTTTTGTTGATAGGTTGTGCAACCTTCTTCGTCTTTCCCCGGAGGAAGCACAAGGTATGATCCGTGGTCCCGATCATTTTGACATTTCTGGTCTTCCTGATAGATTTAGGGGTTTAGGCTTGATTAATGATGCCTATTGGGATGCTTTTGCACTTTGTATGTTTGGGACCTTATTTATGGTTTACTCTTTTGGGATTTGTCATCGGGCTTTGCTGGATGTGATTGTACACTACCGTTTGGGCCGGGATGTTGTGCCCTTGATCCTGGGAGAGACCCTTCATGCTCTTGACCGGCTGGCTACTGGGAGGCGGTATATGTACGGGGGCAGCCCGTTTCTTTTGACTATGTGGCTGATGGAGCGCCTGGGGTCCTTCGCGAAACCCGATGCGGTCGAAGCCTTGGACATTTGCCGGGAGAGGGTTGCTTGTGGATCTTGATGATCAGGGTTCATGGGAGTACTGGATGGCTTGTCGCCAGACTGCGGATATCAGATGGTTGGTGCCTCATTGGCGGGTAGAGACTCGGAGAGTACTTCAGGATGAGTCTCATGTGGTTATGCTTCCGGGGCTTTCTCAGTCCAGTTTTTATATTCCGGCTACGGTTCGGAGCGGTTTGGCTTGGAAGCGAGACTCATTTGGAGGGCTTTGAGGACATATCCACCAGGGTGGTGGCTTCTGCTTCGATGGATGATCCTTCAGTGTTCCCATTCCTTTCCCGAGCATGGAGGCATGACATCTTTCCTCCTAGGGTTATCCTCAGGCGTCCAGGGCACGTGTTTCTGACCACTTGGTACTTGGATTGGTACGAGAGGCATTTGGGGGAGACTCAGGTGGCTATTTTGAGATGGCGTGAGGCCATTGTTGGTGCAGAAGATATGACGGTTTCGAAGAGGAGGAGGGCTGAGGCGAGGGCCAACCCTCATGACAGGAGCGGAGATGCTGTGACTGACTACGAGTCTTATGTCAAGAGACTGGAGGGGCAGATTCCTATGTTGCCGGCTTGGCTGCAGGAGATGAGAGACGAGGCTAGGGCTACTAAGGCCCTGACAGACGCGGGTTTGATAGATCCTGTCCTTACAACAGAGCTTGGTAGGAGGAAGGCCGACATTTTTCTGTGCAAAGGAAGAAGACCCGAAGAGGAGGAAAGAAGAGGGAGAGGCCGGTACGAAGTGGCTTGGGTGACCTTGAGGTTTTCGAGTATCCCTTTCTTGTCGTGCTTCGGAGACACATTAGTTATTATGTATTTTAGTTTCTTTTAGCGAGGTTGTAAGTCGTAGGAGTGAACCGAGCTTAGACTCATCAAAAAGTTTTTAAGCGTAATGAATATGTGAATTGCTTTAGAGTTTTTGAAACGCCTTCATGGCTTGATCAACGTATTGATGACAAAGTATGACTTTTATTTGTATTTTAGACCGAACCGTTTCATTTGCCTACGTTTCCCTTGGACCAAAGGGCTCGGGTCTCCGTAGTTCGACCCGGTTAATTTTTTTGTTGTTTTTTTGGTGCAACCTGTTTTTACCTAGGCCGCCCTTTCGGGTTTTCAACCTAGTTGGGTATTACTCTTTTAGCACTCTTTTTTTGTTTTTTTCGTTGTTTTTTTTTGTGCAACCTGTTTTTTACCTAGGCCGCCCTTTTCGGGTTTTCAACCTAGTTGGGTATTACTCTTTTAGCACTCTTTTTTGTTTTTTTTTTGTTTTTTTGAAATGACTCAGTGTTTTACGCGTAGTATCTGCGCAGCTTATCGCCATTCACTGGGTGTACAAAAGGATTTCCGTCTAGATCTGCAAGTTGCATGGCCCCTCCGGAGAAGATCTTCTGGACAACATATGGCCCGACCCAGACAGGCTCCCAATTGCCAAGCGGGTTGATGCGGACTGGGGGCTTCTCCTTCAGAACGAGATCACCTTCCCTGATCTCCCGATGTTTTACTTTCTTATCGAAGGCTCTGGCCATCCTTCCTTGGTAAGCTCGGATATGTTCCATGGCTCTCAATCGGCGTTCATCTAACAGGGCCAATTCATCATGGCGACTCTGGAGCCATTCAACCTCGTTGATCTGACTTTCCAACAGCACACGGAGTGAGGGGATTTCTAGCTCGATTGGAAGTACGGCTTCCATTTCGTAGGTAAGAGCAAATTGTGTTTCCCCGGTTGCTGTTCTGACGGATGTTCTGTATCCCCAGAGAGCAAGGTGAAGCTTGTCGGGCCAATCTCTGCCTCGAACAGCCATTTTCCGAATGATGTTTTCCAAGGTCTTGTTTGCTGCCTCGACGGCTCCGTTAGTTTGGGGCCTATAGGGAGATGACTTGTGACGGGTTATTCTGAATTCTGCTAGCAGCCTGTTGCATTCCCCTTCAAAGTGGGATCCATTGTCTGAGATGATTTCGGCTGGCAACCCGTATCTGCATATAATGTTCTCTTTGATGAAGAGGGCTAATTTCTTTGAGTTGAGGACTTTGTAGGATTTGGCCTCAACCCATTTGGTGAAATAGTCCACTGCTACCAGGACGAATTCTTGGCCGTTGCTGCCTGATGGTGTGATTTTTCCTATGACATCAATTCCCCAAGTGACGAAAGGCCAAGGGGTTGTCATACAGTATAACTCGTGAGGAGGCAAGTGATTGAGATTCGAGTATCCGGCTGGCATTTGTCGCGGCTTCGACGAACTGGATGCAATCGGTTTCTATGGAGATCCAAAAGTACCCCATTCTCAGTATGATTTGCATTAGAGCCCGAGCGTTCATGTGGGGGCCGCAGGTACCACCATATATTTCTTTCATGAGTTTCGTAGCCTCTTGTTTGCCGATACATCGCAGGAGGGGGCCTTGATAACGCTTTTTGTACAGCATATCTCCCAAAAGAACATAGTGGGAGGCGAGTCGCTTCAAGGCCGAGAGGCTTTTTGCATTGATTCCTTCTTTATATTCCCTATCTTCATTTTTGAAAGAGGCTACACCGTTCTTCAATCTTGATAGATGCAGGTATACCGGGGATCATTGGCCGGTTCGGCCTCCGTTTCGATTTCAAAGCAATAAGCGGGGTTTTCTCTTCTCCCGACTCTGAATGGCTTGACAGACTTTCCTTCAGGTATTTCAACGAGAGAGGCTAGTGTTGCCAGAGCATCTGCGAATCTGTTGCGATCCCTGGGCAAGTAATGAATGCTGATCTCCTTGAACTGAGTCACTAGCTCTTCCATGTAGGTGTGATACTTCTGCAGACCCGATTCCACGGTCTTCCATTTGTTAGACACCTGATTGATGATGAGGGCAGAGTCACCATACACTTCCAATTCTTTGATATTTCTTTCAAGAGCGGCCTCCAACCCGGCTATGCAAGCTTCATATTCAGCGGCATTGTTGGTAACCTCAAAATTCAACTTTACTGCTATGGGGGTGTGCTCGTCAGTAGGATCGACCAGAAGCATTCCTATTCCGTTCCCCCTTTTATTTGACGCCCCGTCGAAGAAGAGCTGCCAACGATTTTCTCCTTCTAGAGCAAAGATTCTGTCATCGGGGAATTGGGGCTCAGGTCCTCGGGACTCATTACTTGGGAAGTTAGCCAACTGCTCTGCCATTACTCGGCCTTTCACAGATTTCCTCGTCACATAAGTGATGTCGTATTCAGCCACAAAGAATGACCATTTTGCCAACCTCATGGAGATGGAAGGCTTGTCGAACAAATATTTGATGGGGTCCAACTTTGAGACGAGACGTATCAGGTGAGACTGCATGTAGTGCTTCAACTTTCCCACTACCCAGACCAGGCCTGCGCAAGTCTTTTCACAAGCAGAGTAATTGAGTTCACTCCGTTGAAGCTTTCTGCTCACGAAATAGATGGCATTTTCAATCTTAGAATATTTCTTTTCTTGAGCTAACATAGCCCCAATTGCTGTATCCGTGACAGTTAGATATAGCAATAGTGGCATTTGCTGATGTGGTGGGCAAAGAATTGGGGGATTCAAAAGGTACGCTTTGATCTTTTCAAAAGCGAGCGGCATGGAGTCCATTACGTGCGGACACTTTTCTTCATCAACTTGAAGATCGGCTCGCGAGATCGAGGTCGGTGATTTCTGAGCGGCTTATGTATTGCGATCTTCCCATGAAGGATTTTATTTACGTCGGCGTCCGAGGTGGCTTCATTTCGACTATGGCCTTGATTTTCTGGGGATCTACTTCAATTCCCCGTTCCATCACCATATATCCTAGCACCTTGCCTCGTCTTACACCGAAGGTGCATTTGGCCGGGTTAAGTCTCATGCTGTGGTCTCGGAGGCGGCCGAAGAATTTTCTCAGATCAATGAAGTGTTGGCCATTGGATCCTTTGGAATGTATTATCATATCGTCCACATAGACCTCAATTTCTTTGTGGATCATGTCATGGAACAAGGCTGTAGGCGCCTTCGCGTAGGTAGCCCGGCGTTCTTCGGATCAGAATGGCATAACCGTGTAGCAGTACGTGCCCCAAGGGGTGGTGAAGGCTATCTTGGCTTGGTCTTCCTCTGCCATCTTGATTTGGTTGTAGCCGGCAAATCCATCGACGAAGGACTTGACCTCATAATTGGCCGTGGTATCTACCAGCATGTCAATGTTTGGCAGGGGGAAATCGTCTTTCGGACTAGCCTTGTTCAGATCTCTGAAGTCCATGCAGCATCGGATCTTCCCGTTGGCTTTGGTCACCGTTACTATGTTGGAAAGCCATGTCGGATACTAAATCACCCTTATGAACCCTGCTCTGAGCATCTTTTCTATCTCCTCCTTCACCTGCAGAGACCATTCGGGCTTAATTCTCCTCAGCTTTTGCTTTACTGGCTTGACTTCCGGGTCGAGCGGTATCCGGTGTTCAACTATGGAAGGATCGAGGCCTGTCATATCCTTATAGGACCATGCAAACACATCCACAAATTCTCTTAGCGGCTCAATCGAGTATCCTTTTCGGTTCCTTGAAAGAAACTACTGTCTGCGTCTCTTTAGGCTCTTTGCGGTTCCCAGTTCACACTTGTCAAAACCTCTTCGGCGGCTTGGGCTCGATTTTCCTCTTTCCGAACAATGCTTTGCTTAAAGATTTCTTTGATATATTGTTCATTCAATGTGTACGCTTCTTTATCTAATGAATCAATTATTAAGCTTGTTTTTAGATTATTAGTCAATTTATCATTAGTTAAAGTGGCAATCAAGGGATACTCAGAGAGGTCCATCATTTCATTAAGAACAAAGGGGAATACAGCATTGGCTACAACTTCGTAGTCTTCAGGCGTAAGTCCGTCGGATGACTCTAGAGACTCGAACTCGACAATGAGAGACTCGGAGGACTTTACATAGGTTGACAAAAGGGGACGGGGGACCAATCCAAGCTTGGTGATCATTTCTTCCTTGGTTGCGGTCGGACCCGAGAGGATTTCCCAATTCCTCAGTGGCATTCTTTGTCGGGGGCCTCATGACTTCGGGAATTGCCTTTGTTTGTCCTCCTTCCTCAATCATCACTACCATTTCTTTGACTGAACCAAAGTTGATCAGATCTGGCACCTGGATCTCTTCTCCGAATAACTGCTGCATAACCGGGCCATCCCAATTGTCTGAAAAGACCTCTGCGGCTTTAGCTTTTGGCACTGTCAGTTCAAACTCCGGCTTTGGGTCTTCTTGGGCAGTCGGGACCACAGTGGCAAGCTTGATAACTTCCTCATCGTAAGTGACATCGTCGGGACTGGTGCCATCCTCAAAATTGAGCATATGAATGTAAGGATCTGCTTGCGGATACGCCGCATCCTCGACCCCAGAAGAGTCTGATTCGTCGCCGTCGACGGCTCTACCCACGAATATAGGGGCGTTTCAGCGTTCGGATGTGGAGCGGGAGCTGCTAGGGAAACATCACATCCTTCACTAGAGAAAAGGGGTTTAGCTGGTAATTCCTCGTGGAGGACATCCCATACCACGTCCATGCATTCGAGACGAGTATGACGGTGCTTGTCGACCTTTATCACAAGGACTTCCCCGCCTGGCGGGGCCAGAGAGTTGGCTTGAAGAATGCTGACAAATCTTCGATTGGAGATTGGGGGTTTACGTGCCCGTATCATGGCGATGCTCAGTGTTTCTTTCCAGTCTGCCTCCAAATGTTGGAAACGGCAATTGAACTTGATGTATCGGGTTTGCCGAGTGCACTGCTAAGTACGGCCCGACATAGTTAGCATCAGCTGGACTACGAGGATTCGATGAGACTTGCCACGATAGTCCCTTGGTCGATTTGAAGGAGGTTGCCCCAGGTGTAAGGCTGCGAGTGCACGCTTATTTCTTGTCTCGGCTTCGTTCCTTATGAGGAAACTGTCCCCTCGGATGACTTCAAGATCTCCCTGACGGGTAATGAACTTGACGCATTGATGGAGAGTGGAAGCTATGGCTTTCATGTGATGTAGCCAAGGGCATCCCAACAGAGCTGTGAATTCAGACTGAATGTCCATCACGTGGAATTTTGCTGGCACCAGTTTGGTTTCGAACCAGAGCTCCAGAGTCACCGTCCCCAGGATGGGATGAGACATGCCGTCGTAGGCCTTGATGGTCTGGGTAGATGGGATCATGTGCCTTTCATTGATGCGTAGGGCCCGCATCATGCTAAGGGGAAGGACGTTAAAGGCCGATCCGTTGTCCACCAATACCCCGGGGAGTGATATGGTGTTGAGCCGGAGAGTGATATACAGGGCTTCATTGTGCCCAGAGGTATCTCTTGGCAGGTCTTCGTCGCAGAAGGTGATCATACTACCATACATCCGGGGATCATAGATTTGGTCTCTATCCGGAGAAGGAGAGTCATCAAGCCATCCGTTTCTGTCTTTCTCTTGCGAGGTAAAGCTTTCTTTGAGGCCTCAAGGTTGTGTTGAAATTTGTTTGTGGCGGTTGCCACCCTTGGTCGGCACATTGATTGAGTGCGAGTGCCGCGGCTTTGATCTTTCTTTGTCGGTACGTGCTCGAGCTAGACAAATTGAACCTTGGGCGATCCCGCGGGGGTGGAAGCCCGGCGCGGTGAAATTACCCAGATCTTAGGTACTCTTGTGTCCCAAGGTCTGAACTCTGTTGTCAGCAGGACTTTTCGGCCTTCTAACCCCTGTTTGTTCTAGAGCGGCATGGCACTGGAGGAAGGGAGGGGCGGCTGGAGTAGAGTACGTAATGTCGAACCTTCGGGATGGCTCTCACAGTGTACCCACCTTAGTATCGCTCGGCTTCGAACCTTTCTTTCAATTTTCTTTGGGAGGAAACTTTCTTCTTCTTAGGAGGACGGTCCTCGTTTATCCAATCTTGATAGTCCCTTTCGAGGCAGTCGAGGCAGTCACATATATCCCACCAAATGTGCTCAACAACTGGTGGTGAATTTGGGACCTCGGGTTGAGCCGTGCTATAATGACTACGAGTTGAACTAGTCTGGGGGGATTTGCTGTTGGGCTCACCGAAAAGCAAATGGTTGGATTCTGCCGAGTAACGAGAGGCATTAGGTTCCGGGGAAACAGGCACATATTTGTCCTTCAGGGGAGCCCCAGTCAGTTGGGGGATTGCCAATGTTCCGAAATGACGTGTGGCCTCTTCAATCCGGGCTGTTTGTTTCCAGGCGTTCCTCAAGAGCCACGATGGCTAACCACATTTCCTCCGTTGTTCCCCAATCTTCATTCTCTCTTGATATTTGCGGGACCGGTATCATCTTGAGAGGGGACGCCGGCAGGCTGGCTTGAGGCATACCGAACCGATCCATCCTTGGCTCTTTGTTGGAATGGTGGCGCTTTGAACCGCTTGTTTGGGGGCTAGGCCCGACACAGTAAGTCGACGGGCGGGAGTTCCTGCGGTGGTGACATAGGAAGCTGAGGGTGGCATCTTGGCATACCCGGGACAATTGAGAGCGGGAGGAGGACTTTTTTCCTTCTTTACGGTAAAAGTGCCATCGGGATTGAGACTGGCGGCCAAACCATGGCTCCTGAAAGCCTCCAAAATGTTGTCAATTTGAGCTTCATGTCGCAGTCTAATCTGCTCTACCAACTGGACCCAATGCTGGTCTGTTTGAGGAATCCCGGGAGGCGGAGTGGTGTTGTCCTCATCGTTATCAGCTGATGCAGACATTCTAAAACCCGGAGTCGGAACAAATGGTGAAGCTGACGATGCCCTTGACTCTTCCCAACTGATCAAACGGTGACCCAGCGCCCGAAACCAAGCTTTGTGAGGAGCTGCGGGGGGAAAGACACGAGGGTTCAGATGTTTGGGAATGAAGGAGGGTAGGTGTTTGGGCTTAGGGCTCATGCAACATGCAGTTATTTGTTCTTGTTTACTTAAAACGTATTTTATTAAACCTAAGCGGTTGGAAAAGATTGCTCTTCTTTTTCGCAAACTACTCTGAATCCTGGATCAGTGGGCCCCATCACTACGCCTGCGGACCCTCAACCTGTAACCTTGAACAAGGGTTCCGTAGGGCAAGCGGGTCCCACCGACCGAAAAGAAAAACGATCCTAAAGTCTGGCGGGTAATCTAGTCTTAACGAGTATTCGATGTTAATTACGGACAAAGCTCACGTCAAAGGTCGAGATTATGTCCGAGGGCTCGACGAAAAGTCGGCATGGCTCGGACTGATAAATGTCCATAATTGATCTTGACCCGTCGTCAGTTAGGCCGTAATTAGACATGGAATAATCATTAATCCTTGATGACTCAGGGTCATGCCGGGAGTCGGTGCATAAGTTGTGCCAGTCAGAGTCAAAGTCAAGGCGCCAGTCAATATGCGGTCAAAGTTTGCGGCGGAGAACCGGCATGACTTCGGCCGATTAGGGTCCCGAAAGATATTGACTTGGTATGCCGACTAAGGCTTGACGGGAAAGGTGTATACACGCCGGGCACGACACGGACCAGACTAAAAACCAACCGGGTCTCGGACAAAGTGTGTCACGGACAAGTGCATGATCGACACGAGGCTCCAAGGGATGTTTGGGTAGTCCCGTGCTCGCACCGAGAGGCATAATAAGGCCAAGCAGGTAGCACTCTTTGGGATTTCCGGATTAAGGACGTAGTGTGCGGTGTAAGGCCAAGTGCGCGTAGTGTGCAAGCAGTCTATCTTCTTTTTCTGAGTAAAATAGAAATTTTCACATGTATCTTAAAGAGAATGGTGCATGCAAAAATTTTGAAAATGATTTTTTTTTGAAATTTTTTTTTTTTGAATTTTTTTTTGAAATTTTTTTTTGAAATTTTTTTTGAAATTTTTTTTGAAATTTTTTTTGAAATTTTTTTTTTGAAAGCAAATAAACACATAAGCACATTGGCACAAAATTCAAACAGTTAAGGAAATGATTCCGACAGTCAAGATATCAATTCTTCCGATACAGTCAAAACAACACGAAATGTGCAAAACCAACACACACACACACACACAGTACAAATGGTTTCAAATGCCGGGACGGAAGTTTGACCCACATAAGCTTTTTTTTTTTTTTTTTTTTTTAAAAAGGAATGATACCGATACGTGGCTTTGTTAGACCATAATTTATCCCAAGCCCCGGGTTAGGGAGCGGTACAGGAAACTTAATGGTTTCCACCTATATACCAAATATCATTTTTTTTAAAGATAAAGCTTATTATGCTCCCTAGCGGAGTCGCCACTGTCATGATGTGCCGCCGCAATTTTTCTTTTTTTGAAAATCATCAAAACGGAGTCGCCACGCCATTTTTATTTTAAGGGCCAAAACTTTGAAAAATGCCCGAAATGAGAGATTTGGGTTCGGAGGTCACGTTACACTCCGGGAAGAACGTTAGGGTTCACCCGGAATGCCTCGTAAAACGAGTCTTCCTAGCTTAAAACCATTTGTGTGTGTGTGTGTGTGTTTCTTTGGTTAAAATAAATGCAAACTGAGAAAACTAAAAATTGAGAACTCTTTGTAAGACATTAAACAAGTCCCATGATTTTTGGTATGATTTTAGGGTTGAGTTTTGGTACTCAAAAGACTCCTTGAAGTTGAAAGTCAATTCTGCCAGAATGAAAAAGACAGTGGACACTTGATTTTAAAATGGATTTAAGAGTTTTAAAAATTCAGAATCTGGGGAAAGTCAGAGAATGAAAGTTGTTCAAAACATCTTAAATAAGGTTACTGCAGAATATTTTTATAATTGGAGATGATTTGATGGACCAAAACCCTCTGGAAATCACAGATGTGAAATCTGGATTTCCAGAGACTGCTGAACTGACCTTTGGAAAATAATTTGGAAAAGGGAGTTAGACTCACGTAAAAAATAAAGTAAAAATATGTCTGGAATCCTATGGATGTTGGCTACAAAAAGTATTTTGTAGTCAACACCAAATTCCAAGTTTTACTGTGTCCAAAAAATAGGAAAATGGACTGAGGTCACAGAAAAATGCTACTGGACAGCAACATATTCTTGAAGGAAAATGTGATTTTAAGGGTTTTGCATCCATGCTTTGTCCCCATTTCCTTAGGCTTTGATTAGTGATCACTAAACATGTTTAGTGGTGATCTACTATATCAAGCCATCCTTAGGGTACATTAGGACTTGAAGCACTTCATTTGCTTGGGATGGGGAGATTTAACTTGAAATAAAGATTTTATGTATGAAAATTGATTTTAGGAAAACACTTTCAAGGAAGTAAGAAACAATTTGGACCCTTTTAAAATGGTCATCCATGGAAATTTATTCCAAGGTGACTTCATTTTAGGTCAAGTAAAGACCAATAACATGAAATGAGAATGTGGACCATTTAGTGTGATCATCCATGGAGATGAACTCCAAGGTGACCACACCTTAGGTCAAGTAACAACTATTTTATGTAAGATAAAAGACAACAATTTAGAAGGAATGGTGATCCTTATAGAAGATCATCCATGGAGATGAACTTCCATGGAGATCCTCTTGAACAACAAGTGGAAGAGCAAGTTACATCTTTAAAGTATGAGATGCATGCATGGATGAGGGAGGTTTAAGGTAAGGAGAAGGAGGGTTTACCAATGGTGGTATCCTATCTTCCTTGGATTTGTGTTTGAGGCTTGAATTTGAGAGTGTTTAGTGAGTGAGATTTGGGAAAATGATTAAGAAAAAGGTTGCAATTCAAGGAATTCCCCTTTGTTTTCTATAATATTTTGCCAAGATCTTTGTTGTGAGTGAATTGTTCTTGTTGAAAATGAGGCGAGGGCTCTATTTATAGGCCTCTGAAAACTTCAAAAGGATCCGCGCGGATCCGAATGATGGCGTGCCTTGTTCATTAAATGTTTGCAGGCTTTGGACAAGAGGAATATTTTATTCAAATACTCAACCATTTGTTGTTTACGATTTACCCTTTTCGGATTTTACCCTTTGTGAGATTCTTTACCTTGTTTAACTCCAAATAGCAATCCCCAACTTACCCTTGCTTTGTTAGAAAAGTTAGGTTTTGTTAGAAAAGTTAAGGTTTAGGTTAAGAATGTGAAGGCTTTCGTTAGTTTTCTAACGAGAATACTAACAACTCAAATTGGAGCACTTCTGACATGATGCCTTCTTAATGGCTCCTGCACTGACGGTGGACCCCAGGTACTCCCTACATGCGGACTCGAGATATATGGCCTTCACTTCAAAGAGATGCGGAAAAGGAGCATTATGCTGTCCTTCATTTGTGGTTGCCCCGGTTTGCAAGCGAAAAGGGAAAAAGATGTATGATGAGATGGAGGCCGACGATCGAGAAGATTGAAGAAACTTGCAGGGATGACCACGAAACCCGAAGACATGAAAGTCTCATGAATTTTCCTGGGGGTGAATATGTAGATGTCGTGGAAATTCAACACTGCTTTACCATGCTTTGGGGAAGGGATTCTCGAAACATCCGATCAACGAGAATAGTTGAAAATCGGTGTTAGAAAAAGGAAACCCGACTCCGTGTGGGTATTATCACTTCCCAATGAAAAAGTAACCATGAGTCGAGATCAGAGCCCGCCCGAGGAGGCATGAAGCAGCAATCCTTGTCGGGATTACTAAAAAAGAGGTCACTTTTCCCGAGTGCATCTTAGCTGCGAGAGAGGACTGGACACGGGCATGATACGATGCACCTCCCACACGAGAATGCCATAATCATCTCTAGCGCCGAGTATTCACAAAAAGGAGCCGGGATTGGCATAATGCCGGAAGGACAAAAGGAAAAGCCACCGAGGCCACTGGGAGTAGCCAGGGAAAGGCCATGATTACAAAG